>JACTAT010000004.1:3732011-3789501 GCA_014526335.1 Chrysaora quinquecirrha
TCTTGTTTCCTATCTTTCATCTGAGGTTGGACATGTTCTTACGTTTTTCTTATTTTTTGGCAAATCCAGCCTCGATGCTCTTACAAAGTGGTTTCTTATAAAACGAAAAAAGAGTGTAATAATGGCAATAGATGGTCATGTTAAAAAAAAAAACTGGGAAACAAGTACTGCGGTGGTTTGAAGTGGCGCCCTATTTCTTTAAGTGTATATCATTTTAAGTACTTATTCTTTGTACAAGGATATTAGGCTACCGGGTTTGAGTCGTTTTAGATTCAAACAAATTCTCTTTTTGCAAATAATTATTTTTTAAGATATAAGTTTCTTTGTTCATAAATGGATTCGTATTATTTATTTTGCTAACAGTTTTTATCTTGAATTAATTTTCTTGAATAATTTATGTCCAAATTGAAATTAAAAATCGAAACCTCTCATCTTGCATTAATCGATGCTCGTATTATTTCTACTTGTTTAAGTATTTTTTTTCAATATAGCTATTTGCAAAGCATTTTGCTTGCTTACGCTCAGCTGGAAGGCCAAGGGGGCTACTTAATATATTTTGGGCACTGGAGACGTGCCGCCCAAAAGGTATATGATTTTAACGATTGCAAAAATGGGTCTCAATATTTTGAAAATGCTTGTAAATAAGGCTATGGATTTCTCGATAATGATCATAAACTTTGTAAACAACGGTCATATTTTCGTCTTTTCCACCAAAAAGTGTTTTTTATCATAAATAGAAGTGTACGAGTTATATCTTGGTTATATTTTGGTCCGAATAAATATGAGTGGGCATTTTGTTTCTTGGGCAGCACGTCCCTATACACAACTAAGTGAAGCATCCCCCCCCCCCGAGCTGGAAGGAATTCCATTTTGATGCAACTGGAAAGAGCACTTCTGGCCATTTGAACATAATTATTTTTCTTGGTAATCTTTTAGTGTTTCACAAGGTGAAGGAGGTGGTGGCAGAATTTCTGTAAGAGATTACACACCCACCGAGAAACCCGTCCATTTAGGATTTAGGATTTAGTGACCCAGATAAGGTCGGCCATCCATACTTTGGGCAATATTTCATAAAGTATAGTTAGTAGAAGAAGAAGAGATCTGCATTATACGGTTGGTAAATGCCAGCATATCCTGCAAATTGCAACAACTCTTTTCGTGAGATTCTCTTAATTAGTTATTGCCTTGTTTCATGAAGCTGTATGGAAAGAAGCGGTCATGGAATGGATGGACCCATAACCGAGCTTTTCAAGAAAAATTTTGAAAACATAGCCCCATGACAATGGCGTCGCTTCTCCTTGAAAACGAAGTGGAATCCCATAACTAGAGCAATAACACAGATCGTGGTGGCGGAGTAAAATTTAAATTAAAATTGATTTGGCAGGAAAGAGTAATCAGTGACAGAGCAGAGAGCAAGTAAATAGTTCAGTCATGCCTTCACACAATGTAAATCAGCCCACGATGAATACAAAATCTCTGTGGACAAAACGAACTCTACTATAGGGAACAGTTCCGCATGTTGCTGCTTCCTGTATTCCACATGGTCCGCGTTTTGAACCTTGGCCTGACATGACATCATTGTCTAACTTCAAAAACACCAACAACAACATTTTCAGACGTGGAAAGTAAAACAAAAATGGCCGCTCCAAAGTACTCTGCGATTCAGGTGAAATTTAGATTTTGCTATATCTTATATTAAGAGTTAGTTAGTACCCGCTTGTGGTGTGGTGTGATGTGATGATGTGGGTCGTCAGATTTCTTGGTTGGGGGTATGGTAAGGGTATCTAAATCTAAGCACAATAATGCGAAAAATAACGCATCACAAAATCTTTAGGCCTAAGCTGTTTTAAGACACAATGCCAGATAGTCTAGGCCTAATTAAAGAAGCAAGTGGGAATGAAAGGGAACACATGAGACATCATCGTCATTTATTTATTTGTAAGTAGGCAACCAGGGAATAGCTAAGTTAGGGGCCATCGACAAAAGACTTTCGTCCCCGTTAACGGAATTTGTCCGTTAAGGGGGGAGGGGGTCTCACATGAATCCGTTAAAACTGTCACATTGGGGACGAAAATCTTGATAAAGAAAAGTTGCAAAAAGGTCCTAATGAAAGTATGTAGAGCACTGTCGCCCTGAATGGGTCTAATCAGAAAAAGTTGCCATAAACTTGTGTAATATTCTTCCCCCAGAAATATCTTGACATCAGATAAAATCTTTAATTCCTTGTCTATTATTCCTTGTCTTGTCTATTATTATTTGTCTATTATTATTTCCTGAAACCCCAGCTCGACAAGCTCTCAGGGAATACATCAAACCTACGAAACGACCACCGGGTAGACCAAAAACGACATGGCTAAACAAAGTTCTCAAAGATCTAAAAGAATACTCTGACATTCATATTGTTCAAAATGTACAGGCAAACCTCGATAAACTTGTAGAAATATGTTCTAACAGAAAGACTTGGAATAATGTTGTTAGCAGCATGATGTCAACTATGTTGACCAGTATGCATAAATGATGATGATTATTATCTGTTATCTAAAGATTTTGAAACTGCTGCGTCCTTATTATTTTTGGCTAAAAGCGGCAACTACTCCAAACAGCGAGTTTTTGAAACGTCGCCCTGAATGGGCCTATGCAAAACCAGCGCAATTTTTGTGTTTTTGCACCGCAGAGATGGCTGCTGCGCATCGTCAGTGTGAACGAGTGAAACGAAAACAGATTTCTACTGTAAACTTACAGAATCAAAATTAGACCCATTCAGGGCGAAGTTTTGAGAAATGTTATCTTTAAGAACTGATGACTTTTTCAACAACAAATTGGGCAGCTTAATGTGTAAATTTATCAAAACATGTTCTAAAGACTTGCATGCAAGTTTTGAAAAAGTTTTTGCTGCAGTTTGAAGCAAAGGTTAGCAGAAAAATTGTTGTAAACTCATTAGAACCACAAAAGATTTCGAAGATTTTACGAACGCAAAAATGACAAGAAAAGTACTCTTTTTTAAAATGTAATTACTTCCGGAAATAATCACTTCAGAAAATAAATACAAGGATTATGGGAAAGAATGGCGTTGTTTGAAAATAATTTCGCGGGTTTTTGGTGCAGTCTTGCGCCAGGCTCTTCTCATTACGCTTCAAAAGGACAGAAAATTTCCTGTTCAAAAACATGTTAGGCCCATTCAGGGCGACAACACTCTAATATTGTAGAACAAGGCTGAATTTTGTTTTGGCCAACACCTACGACCCTCTGCTCTACTTAAAATCAGCTCACCCTTCTTCAAAATTTGTTTGCCTTGTGACACATGCTAGATAGGTAGGCCATCATCGTGCGAGTTTATGAAAACAAAGGCCTGCTTTAAGTATAATGCGGGCCACCATAAAAAATATGTGTCCGTTAACGAGGGGGGGGAGGGGGCTCAGACTTTAACGGACAAAATCCGTTAACGGGGACGAAAGTCTTTTGTCGATGGTCCCTTACAGCTATAAAAATGGAACAGCTACATAAAATATGATTATGCTCTTAGCAACAGGCATATGCAGAATATACCAGACTGCAAAGTATGTACTACTGTGTGCGCAATGTTTGGGTAAACAATAGGCCCTATTGTCCTTTTGTTTGGGTAAACAATAGGCCATATTGTCCTTTTATTGTTTTCACAAATGCACTTCCAAATTCCAGTCTGGATTAGGAACATAATTCTATTCAGTGCCAGTGCTAGCTACCAGGCAGGATCTTATTTTTCAAACATAGCTAATGGGTACCTTTAATTCACAGAGTTTTTTCATTGTAGCTTGAAGATGAAGAAGAGGATGAAGAACTCTTAGTACATGGCAGTATTGAGGCAGATCAAAATTTACCAAAGGCTGCAGATGATTTACAGTTTCATGGTATAATTTGTTTTCTCTTATATTTATGTATAATATGAGCAGGCCTTGTTGGGAAGATTTTAGTAGGTAGGCAGTAATTGCTTGTCTCAAAAAATTCAGGCGGGCCGTTTTTTATCTTGCTGAAGAGGCTGTTAAAGGGTATACACGCAGTTTTTTTTAGTAAGCAACTTTGCTCGGGTCTAGTTAAAAAAGTTGCTTATTTTTGGACCTCTTATGGCCACCTTTTAGTAGCAAAAGTTGCTTAGCAGTTGCTTAATTTTAGGTGTATATTTTGCCCTAAGAATAGTATAGAGGCTAGAAAACAGCAAAATTTGAAATTATCCTATAGCTTTTTATGCAACATAACGCTAGAACACCTAGTATACAGCAAAGTACTACTATAAAATAACATTAGTCAAGAAGTAGCATGTAATTGCTACCATATAGAGACTGTATTGAAAGTTAAGATGTTGCTTAGGTTTTTTCTTGAGGTACTATAGGTTGCTTAAAGTTTAAGGCCATCTTGGTTGCTTTTCAGCGGTTGCTTATAAAAAAAACTGTGTGTGATACAGTACTTAACCAAAGAAAACAAAGCTTTTACCAGAAAAACACTTATTTAAACTAATTGAAACCAATTATAAAATTTGGAACAAAAAGAAATGAAGGAATCTTTATGACGATAAAAGTAGGTTCTAGGTTCAGTCTTCAACTGTGGCGCTTATGGTCTTTTTGTATGTTGCAGATTATAAAGAGGTGTCCCTTTTGCCAAACATTAAACCAGATGCAGATACTTCAGCTACAAAACAACAGGGAACAACAAGGACATTATTAGGAGATGATTCTTCTGGTGGTATGACTTTTTGGCCTTTATATTTCTCTCATTTTTCCTGTGAACCTTGACTTTTTAGTTGTTGTTGAATAACTTGTTTCATTGTCAAATTTTCATCACAATATAACAACATCAAGAAGACTGGAAGCACAAAAAACTCAACTCAAGTTGAAACTGAAGTAGAATTGTTTGTGTGACGAAAATTTGATAAACTTTTAAAGCCAGGCTTATGTTGAGCAACCAAGCTTATGTATACAATAGAACTATCACCAACTAACTGTAACAGCTTACTTATGTTGACATGTCATCAACTAGTCAGAACTTAATAGGATACAATTAATCGCAGTCTCAAGAGCACTGATGTTGACTGCGGCTGACAGGAATAAGTTGTCAACTAATACCAGAATTTAAACTTGTTCAATTTCCTGGAACTGTGTGCCAACTAGATGCCGTCAGAATGCTTAATTCGACTTGTCATGGTCAGTTGTGTAGTTCCGAAATATCACCAATTTGCAGTCCGCAACAACTGTAGCTCTAACAATGTCGCCATTAGCCTGCCCTTAGACGAGTCACTAGGTTGAAAAGGTCGTATTCGTACTATTTGGTCGACACAGGATGTCGTTTTTGCTTCGATCTTCTTTTGCCAAATATTTATAGTTGAAGTAAAAAATTGTTTTTTTAATTTATTTTACTCACATATCATGTCTTAAGGGCAGGCAAAAGAAACGTTGATAGCAAACAGCTATCTGTTGGAGTTTGTTCATATTTATCATTTAACACAAAATATTCGTTTCTTTTCTTCTTTTCAGATGAGGGAGACAAAGCTGAGGTAAAATGGCAAAATTTTAGTCGAAAACTGCATTTATTATTACAATTTCTTTTCTGATTTTGTTAATTACCCAATATCTCATTTTGATTCTTACTCGGTCTATCAGTGAAACTTAATGGTATGGAAGATACATAGCTAATATATATTTTAATGTTTTTAGTTTTTATTAAACAGGTTTTTTCATTTGTCAATTAGAGGGTTTTAAATAGACTCATTACACGAGCTTGCGCAGCCCGACTTTTTATCTGTCGCTCCACAATGACTGATTGAGAAAATCAATAATCATAACATCTAGTGAAGTAATCAAACTTATGTAGCTAGTAGGTCTAGGTATGGTATACATCAACCATGAGTTTTGAGAATACAATGAAAGAAAAATTTTCCACCGAGAACTTAGATTTCTGGAAAAGCCTGGCAGCAGCCACATCAATTGCGTCGATTGTTTGACAGTATCAAGTACAGATGACCAAAGCTTTATTTCTGAATCGTTGAAGAAGCTAAACTGCCTTTTACCTTTTGGGCTGTTAAATTCTAAATTGATTGTGGCACAGTGCTCTGAACCTTGTAAGCCGTTATTTATACCAACGTCTTTGGCATGTCAAAGCTTTGTTGAAGTTTCATATTTTGTATGAAAATTTTGAAAATTGAGCCATTGTTTATTGACGCTTATATCTCATGTTATTTTGTAATTTGCACGAAAAAAACCCTAGAAGTATTTACTTTCAAATTTCATTGTGAAGTAGAAAATCAAGGATCAAACGAAATTCACGCAAATAAAGTTTTCAAACGAAACTGAAATTTTATGAAAGTTTCTGGCATTTACGTTGACTTGCTTCCCAAGTCCCTAACTTTCGCTCACATTGAATTGAATTGATATTGTTATTGTTCGCTACAGTCAGTTAGTTTGAGCGTCCTGCAATTCAATTCAATAGTGATAACTACGACTCATGTAGTAAGTCTAGCATTTGCGTTAGCAGTTAATTGCTGCTTACTATCGTTAAAATTAATATGACTGATTTTGCCCAGCGGAGACTCAATGCTGTTGCTTAAGAGTTCAGGGTAATCCCTTGGTTCCACAATATTTTCGGGAGAATTTACCAGGACTTACATTATTAAAAACAAAATGAGTTCATGCATATCTTGTATTAGAATTCCAGACATTCACATATCGTTTTTTACTGAGAGTAAAAGGACGCAATATTTAATTAAGTATATTCATTTTTGCAGCTTCTTGCTGGTCAAAAGAAACAGCCATCTTTCTGGACCTTTGAATATTACCAGACATTTTTTGATGTAGATACAAACCAGGTAAAAGCTTTTCGCACATTTTTCCTTAAACTTTTATTTCATACCAAACATGTCTCGCATCTCCAGTTTCACGCTTTGCCCCTGGGGGTTATGTTATTATTTACGTAAACCCATCAATTGGTAATTGAAATTTTTGCGCCAACTCTAAAACTACAACAAAAGCCACCTAAAATGGCTATTTAGTCGTTCCGAATTTTGTTGTTCCGAATTCTAGCATAAAGTCCAAAAATGTGTTTTAAAATCGTCGTGCGCGCCATGTATTCTATTTAATCAGGTAATATCAAAACATTAACCATGCTTTGGCAGATTAATTGGAAAATTACCCATTCTTTGGTGAACGTATTTGAAAAAACGCATCCATTGTCAGGTAAAAAAACTAAGAAGCTTACCCATTCTCAGGTAAAATCAACGGAAAAAGCCACCCATTCTGGCCTCACACCCCTACTTCCCAAATATTTAAGAGTGATCCCCCGGCGCTTTGCATCACTCTTATATGTATCAATGCCTTCTTTGAAGTTTTTAGATGTTAATTACCATTTTGTATTCATTAATAACGTTAATAACGCCTTTGCTGATGGTGTTAAGACGTTTCTTTACACAAAACTCTACAGACTTTTCTCATTTTGCTTTTCACTGTTTCAATACAATAATAACGCATGTTGCAGGTTCTTTCTCGAATTCTTTACTCGATGCTTCCAACATATGGAAGAAACTTCTTAACAACAAAAGTGAGGCCAAATCCTGACTTGTATGGTAAGTTTTATTCAGCAAATGATTTGCACGAAAACGTGTAATTCACTATATGTTAAATTCTTCTACAAGATTGTTAATCTGTTTCCCTTTTCCCTGTTTAGCCATAAGTATTGTATACATTAAGGCTGCCCTGGCCAAAAAATCAAACATTGTTTGTCAAGCAAATAAAATTATGTAGTGCAAAATATTTTTTCAGTTGGCCACGTTGCTAAACATTGCTTGTCAAACATCTTTGCTTGCTTCAAGCAAATGTGTTTTTGATCTTTTTCAAAAATGTTTTCCAACAAATTCTGCTTTTGTATCAATATTTTATGACGAGAGACAAACGTTAAAGAAATGCATTGCCTGATAACGAAGTTTCAAATGTTTGACAAACAATGTTTGATGGTTTGCCAGAGCCTAATGGATTTAAACTTTTTGTATATAATGTTGCACTTTTTGTATTGTCGTGGTATTTTTCAGCCCCTTTCCTTTTGCTTTTGTGGCAATATCTGATCGAAAATTTCGGAAAAATATTTTTTCAGTTGCTAGTCAGAAATGGTTCTTTTTGCCACCATTTCCGCTGGAGTGATTGTGCCTCACCGCAGACAATGGAGTCAGTCATCTAGTGACTTCGTCGCTTATTTATCATTGGTTCCAAGGCTTTCAGTTGGTAGTCAGGTGCTTTGATATCTTCGGTAATACATTTATATATAATTTCTTTCTTAGGCCCTTTCTGGGTTTGTGCAACTCTTGTGTTCACAATTGCTATCAGTGGTAACCTTGCAAGTTATTTTGCATCCGAAGGAAACAGCAAATGGGTCTATGATTTTCACAAAGGTAAGCAAAATCTAGGCCTCAAATTGAACTGTATGGAAGGCTCTGAAAACCAAAAATAATTTCATTGAATTTCAGTAATGATCCTGATTTCGAGTATGTACAGTATAAAGAAGCAAAATATTGCAGTAGTTACATATATGCAGTATTTTCCCTCGTTTTGTTATTAAGGGTTTGTGTAGAAAAAGTATCCGCTATCTTGAATCCCGTTGTCTTGAACATTCGCTGTCTCAAACCATTTCCGATCTCCCATGGAGGAAAAACTGCTCTTTATCTCGAACTTAACCAACTTTTCTGCTGAACTGGATAACGAGACAGGCCGAAAACATTCTCATAAGCTCGTATAGCGGGAATGGCAGCAGCCAAGTGATATGCTGCCCATAGTTACAGTAGGTGAAGCTCAGAAGCCACGATGGATTGCCAATATCTGAGAATTATCATGCTGCTATTGGAAGAAGCAGTTTGATCGATGATGATTTTTTCATTGATAAATCGGTACAAGAGCTTGACAGGAATTTTGGCAGAATATAGATTTCTCGTTCATAACTGTCTTGCCCACCCAGAGGTGATGCCTGCAGTCTCCGCCTGTTGTCGCACACAGAGACGTGCCGCATCATCGTTAGCTCAAGTTCAACGATTGTAGGGTTGAAATTAATCCATGAAGGCAGATGACCCTGGACTCCAATTTTGAAAAAATAACTCGCTTGTTTGACGAAATTAGGGATCAGTACCCATTTTTATCAGCGTTCCTTTCCTCACTTTAAAACTATAATTTTTTATATATTTTTATTGGGCATCCGTTATTTCGAACATTCGCTATCTGGAATAAATTCCAGCTTCCCTTGAGAGTTCGAGATAGCGGATGTCAACTGTATTCAAGAACTTGGCTCTCGGGTGATATTAGCTCACAGCTAAGCATTAATAAGTCCAGCTCCGGCTTTGTTTAGCGAATGTGCCTATCGTGCGGAGCCCATGGTTTGGTTCTGACAGGTTTAACTGGTGAGCTCCAGTAAGATCATAATGGATTTAAGAATTGATTTGCAAGTTAGGCCACACAGTATATTAATTTGTGTTCATGCAATCATGAGCCTCTTATGATCTATGCTCATTAGTGTACAATAGGCCAAGTACAACAATCTTGCATAAAAGCATAACAATTTCAATGTCATATATTTTTTAAAACGTTTGCCAATTTCCGTTGTTTATATTTGCAATTTTTGCTCTGCAGTAACGTTTGCTGGCTTTGTCATATATGGTTACGCATGGCTGATTCCTGCTGCTCTTTGGGGGTTTCTATCTTGGAGAGGAAATCAAGCGAACTTCTTATTTCTTGAAATTGTCTGTGTATATGGATATTCCCTGTCCATATTTATTCCAATATCTGTGAGTACTTCACTATGCAGTTAATATTGAATTATACAAGCGGTTCATTCATTTAAGTGGTTAGATACACTCTTTTTTATAAGAACACACTTTATAAGAACATCGAGGCTCATTTTGCCGAAAGAATAAGAACAACTTAAGAACTTGTCCAGCCTCAAATGAAAAGTAATTTCAATCGTGATTTTGAGTTTCACACTTAGTAATGTCTTTCACGCAAGGGATTTAAAGAAATGCATTTCTTGTAGTCGTCTCACATTATTTATGTATATTCCTTTTCTGTTCCGCAGCTGTTCTTTTGTATATCCCATCGTCTCTCATTGTTGTATTTCATTTTAGATTTTGTGGGTGTTGCCACAAGACTGGTTGCGATGGACCCTTGTTGTCGCAGGCGTCTTGCTTTCAGGTAGCCTTAGAAATTTGTGAAAAGAATCTCTTTAGTTGTCACGCAAAATTCGTTGCAACAATTTTTTTTGAAAATATTGTTTCCTGGACCACATTCGTAGACAAATACCAAACGTATACCAAGAGTAAAACTATTCGCACTTATCAAGGCTGTTTCCGATGCAGTATTAATTTTGACAATTTCAAAGGCTTATCATGATAGGTGGCGAGTACACCAAATTTATGGATTTCGGGTTTTCATATAAGGTGACGACCTCACAAATAAAAGTTCCCCGTTATTGGCATACACTTTAATCCATGAGCAACAAGCTCAAAGGCAACTACGATGGCCGTCGAAAGTGTTGGAACGCCTGTGCTGAAATTTTCTTTCACTGGGTGCTGGAGGGGGATTTTTCTCTTGAATATGCTTGATTTACTGAAAATGCTAGTGATTCATTAGGGCTTTCCAACTACATTTGGCAGTCATTGTAGGTCTGGAATTAAATTGCTGTCAAGCTACTTAAGTGATCAGTGAAGACGCTTTAAGCAACTATACAACTGCACAATTAAGAAATATTTTGCTTTTGTTTTAACCCTTTTTTGTTAAATGCTAATCATTTTCTTTTTACATCGTTGCCGTTTTTTCAATCTCTGGTAACTTCTTAGAATGAGAAAGTACCAAAGCTCGATATTTTAATTACAAATTTGCTAAGTGAAACTTCTAAGGGTTGAGCAACTCTGAGTGCTGAAATGTCTCATATTTTTTAAGCGAATTTTAAAGCTGGCCTTGAGTTAGGTTGCTGAAAAAGTGTGCTACAACATATCAGATACAGAAGCTTTAATTCTTTAACTTAACAGTGTTTGTCGGTTGTTTCATTGAGCTACTTAACTCATTCGAATAATCCTCAATTGTCTGATCATTTAGTTCAGGTTCAAATCCACGTAGTTTTAGTCAGCTAGAAGAAAATCCATCTTTGCTCGCGTTGCACTGTGTTGATAGAAACAGAAATTTTTTCTTTTTGTATATTCAGCTGGAATTGTAACAAAGGTTCGTTTCTGTGTTTCATTTGTCTCAACCTTTTACAGGATCAGTTCTTGTCCTCACTTTTCTACGGGCTGTTGAAGATGATAACAAAAGGTAATTTTTCATTATCATGTAGAGAAAGAGTGCAAAATGAATAATAATGATTAAATTTCAGGGTATTTATTTCTATTTATTAGGGACACTGTTAGTTATTACTCCCAGAAATCTGCGTACCCATTTACCGACCTCAGACGGATGGCAGCTGAGTTACCTTGCAGCTGCAGTAGCTACTAATAGAAAATTGTACAAAATATTGCATCGGGAGATTTTGACCATGACGCATTGCGATCTTTAACGGAATTTACAACGATTCTATAGAAATTTAGTATTTGAACGCAATCCATCATGATCAAGGGAACCGACGCCATTTTTGAGGACTCAGCTATATAGGCATGCTAGATGCATCGTGTACGGCGGACTTTACGTAAGCAATTTGTCATTCGTGGCCAAAAGCAAAATATCCATTGTTTCTTGTCGCTTTACATATCTTTAGATTGGTCGAAAACCGCCTTCACAGCCACCTTTATGCCACAGTGTTTGGACTGACATTCCTCTTTGGGTTGTTCTAATTTTCTCTTACTCATTTATCTTAGGTTCTAATAGCAACACTGGCGACCATCGTTATTCTTCACTGCGCCGTAGCAATTGGATTTAAGGTGAATTTTTAAGTTTGACTCTTAGCTACTATGCCATTGATCGAGACAGAACACAAGCGCCATTTTTTGTACCCATTTTCTTCCAAATAATTGGTTGCTTAATTCAACACACTGTAGCTACGTTCAGATCGTTCAGATATTGATATTGAAATTGATATTGATATTGAAATTGATATTGATATTGAAATTGATATGGATATTGATATTGATATTGATATTGATATTGATATTGAAATTGAAATTGAAATTGATATTGAAATTGAAATTGAAATTGATATTGATATTGATATTGAAATTGAAATTGAAATTGAAATTGAAATTGAAATTGAAATTGAAATTGAAATTGAAATTGAAATTGAAATTGAAATTGAAATTGAAATTGAAATTGAAATTGAAATTGAAATTGAAACTCTATTCGAAACTGAAAAATAAACTAAAACTGAAACTTAAATTAAATCTGAAACTGCAACTGGAGCTCACAGTTGCAATTCGCCCTGTAATTTCGGAATGTTTGCTGAAGTTGGTTTGGACAGGAAATGTTATCGGACAAAAGGACTTAAGCCTACCGTTTGCACTAAAACTCCGAGCAGTATTTAAGGCTTACTATTAGTAGCATTTTAGATTTTATCTTTGCTGTGGCAGAAATATTATTCAATATTCCTTGGGGGTAATTCATGACATACTGTATCTTTTCCTTCCAGCTTTACTTCTTCAAGACCAAGCACCTGGATCTACACAAAACTATTGCTACTTTAGCGCCTACCAAATTTACATCAACTTCAACAGTTTCTTAAAACTGGATTTAAATATTGGATAAAGAAGTTATATTTATTATCTGTTACATTAATTCCAGTAATACAACGTTCAGTTTGCAAAAAACTTGGATAAAAGTAATAAACACTAGGTTCGCAATGTAGCTTGGGACTGAGATAAGATGCATTAATTTAAATAAATATGGATGTAAAATGCATTTATTAAAAGCTAAGCATACTGTGTTTGAAGATATGGCCTCATCCTGGGGCTTTTTTCGATTCTAAAAGACCTTTCTCACATAACATTCTATTGTAAAACAAAGCTACAAGTATTAGGGTAAAACCTGATAAGAGTATTAAAGTAAAAGATTTGAGTAAACCCCGAGCCTGACCCCCTAAGAATCTGTTTATTGAGTCGTAAGGCGTTTGAGCAAAGTTAAATAGTATAAAAGTTATCTTTTCTGTTGTCTTTCGCTTTTTGTTGTTTTAGCAGCTTGCAGCTACACGCTTTTTTATTTCATAAAGAACCTAACTCAAATGCCTAGTTCCCAAAATTCCTTAATTTTTGGACCTATTTTGATTAGATTATAGTTCCAAAAGTTCCTTTAATAGTTCCTCAACTTTAACTGCACTTTTATTGTCATGACTAGTATACGTGGAAACTACTGAAGGAATTATTTGAAACAACAGACAATTTATGTGAGTTTTACTGCCTACTACATGGATGAAAGCCAAGCCAGTACTAACTGGGTATATGTGCCCATAATGTTTGAAAGTGAAGTATTAAGAATTTCCTTTACAGACGGCAGCTGTTTTTTCGGGTGTTTTTTGCCTCTAAAGAAAATGTTCATTTGTCCAAGAAGAAAGGGTAGGAAGTAAAAAAAAGGAGAGGAAAGGAAAGGAAAGGAAAGCAAAGGAAAGCAAAGGAAAGGAAAGGAAAGAGAAGGTAGCTAGCAATCTAAAGAAATGCAGAATTTAAGTCGGCGTCCACTTTCTTGTTTTCAATTCACTACTGCACTGTATGCCTTTTTTACCTTTTTACAATCTGACGCAAAAGTCCACAAATGGAAGTCAACTCAGCGAATATTTTTCTCTTTTTCGCAATTTTTTTCATTCAAAATATTAATCAAAGTGGAATTGTGAAATGTATCAAAAACTTTATTTCTGATGTCTGATGCAATTCACAAACTCTGTTGCATCCAGAAATTTGTCCGAACAATCTGGAAATGTGACCGGAAGGGTCCGAGGGTGATCACGTTTTCATTCCGGAATCATAAGAATGACAGATCGGCCTAGTCACACAAAGCAGCCATCATGGGGAGTGAATCATTATCTCAAATTATTTTAGAGGCTGTGGACCTGGAAGGAGCTGTCGATACTTTTGATCTTTCGAAGAAATATGATAAAGACCATCAGCTACTCGTTGGCGCAGTCAAAAGTTTGCAATCATTGGGAAATGTAAGCTTTTTGGCTTTTGCAAGTACTAGTAGTCTTAGATGGCCTAAGTCTAAATAATACTAACTTTAAGTTAAGGCCACACAGTGTGTGTGTGTGTGGCCTATAGCCGGTCTAGGGTCAGTGTCCGATTTCAGGCCAATAGTTCAAATCCGGGGTAGGGAACACAAAAAAATAGAAATTGTAAAATCTTTTTTGCTCTCTGTGTCTCGATTGATCACGAGAAGTGGCTTGCCTATAAAACGCTCTTTAAGAAATGGGACATAGACCTGGGTGCATAGACCAGGGTGCATTCCGTGTAGCCTACCCCGGAGATCTCCAGCGTGGAGTCTGAAAGTTTATTGGTCTATTGGCGTGGATCTTTCAAAAAAAATAATAGCCTAGACTATTATTGCAATTATAAAACAATAGATCTATTGTTTTTTTGGCGTATTCTCCGGCGTGGCTGTAACATGGAATGCACCCTGGGACATAGAAAAAAACAACTGACTTGACCGGCACTGCCACTAGGGATCTAAAAATAACACCATGTCCAAAGGCTGAATCAAGGGGTCTCTGTGTCTCCCATACAAAGGAGGTATTGTTTTCTATGATTCTGTTGGTCAAAAAACCATAAGATTGAAATTCAAAAAAGCGTGTGACGTGAGTCTTCACGTTCACCTGTATTCATGAGCTGAACTTGTTTCCAGGTAGTGACATAAGTACAAGAATGTCTCTCCTGCAGTCATTTTGATACGCATTTCCTGTTTTTCTTCGATAGATTATTAACACTGAACAGAAGCAAAGAGAAGGTTTGGTGCTGACCACTGAAGGTGAAAAGATAGCTGAGAATGGTAGCTATGAAGCAATCTTACATAGTCTCATTCCAGATGACGGCTATTGCAATCAGAAATGAAGGTTTGTCTAAGTTGCTGGTAAAGAATTTCAATATATTTGAGTTTCAGGCTGATATTTTTCATGCATGAAATACTTGTGTTCTGTCTGTTGATATTGATATTTTAGCCCTGTTGTCTGTTGATATTTGATATTCTAGCTCTGAGTGATATTTGGCACTCTGAGTGATGTTTTGTGCAATAGTGATGCTTCAACCAGCAAGTAATATTCATCAAAACAATGAATTTTGCACAATATTTGATCACCCTAGGTAATGTCTGCGCAGTATTGTGGAGGATGTGCAGTAATGTGGAGGGATTTTCGCAGTAATGTGGAGGGTGTTCAGTAATGTGGAGGGATATCATCAGTAAGGTGGAGGATTTTGCAGTAATGTGGAGGATGTTCAGTAATGTGGAGGCTATCTTTCAGTAATGTGGAGGTGCGCAGTAATGTGGAGGCTATCTTTCAGTAATGTGGAGGATATCATCAGTGATGTGGCGGTTGCGGAGTAATGTGGAGGCTATCTTGAAGTAATGTGGAGGCTATCATAAGTAACGTGGAGGGCTATCTTTCAGTAACGTGGAGGATGTTCAGTAATGTGGAGGACTATCTTTCCGTAATGTGATGGCTGCGGAGTATTGTGGAGGCTATCTTAAAGTAATGTGGAGGCTATCATCAGTGATGTGGAGGATATCATCAGTAATGTGGTGGTTGCGGAGTAATGTGGAGGGCTATCTTGAAGTAATGTGGAGGGCTATCATCAGTAACGTGGAGGCTATCCTTCAGGAACGTGGAGGATGTTCAGTAATGTGGAGGACTATCTTTCCGTAATGTGGTGGCTGCGGAGTATTGTGGAGGCTATCTTAAAGTAATGTGGAGGCTATCATCAGTGATGTGGAGGATATCATCAATAATGTGGTGGTTGCGGAGTAATGTGGAGGCT
Source organism: Chrysaora quinquecirrha (assembly GCA_014526335.1). NCBI lineage: Eukaryota > Metazoa > Cnidaria > Scyphozoa > Semaeostomeae > Pelagiidae > Chrysaora > Chrysaora quinquecirrha. The sequence goes on from JACTAT010000004.1 coordinate 3,747,940, forward strand.
ATCTTGAAGTAATGTGGAGGGCCCGAGTAATCAAGAAGCACTCTCGTAGCGGTTGCCGAGAATTTTCGTTTTTTAAACGATTCTCATTGACAAGAAATGCAATTCGGAAGCTAAACCGTGCGTTTTTTAGCCATGAGAACCTTCACACTGCTTTAATATTTCATAATATGTGTGTAAGAATCACAGATTTGGTTCATTTGCGTAAAATGTCTAATACATATATATTAACAAAACATGAATAAAATATATCTAACATGTGATATGAATTATCTAAATATGAATATAAATTCGAAGAAGAAAACATTGTTCTTTTTTACAAGCGAAGATACAATGAGTTGAGCGATAAACTGATCTGTACATGAATCAGTGGCAATTTATTTTGTCTCTCTTCCTCAGTCTAATAGCAAGTTTATTCACGTAATATTTCATTCATGTCGTTGTGGTTATCATTTGACACTAATCAAACAGAAAGGTCACAAACTAAATAGCAATATTTATCTTTTCTGTTCATAACGTCAATTAAAGTTTTTTTGGGTTTGCAAAAATAGATACTACCTGTAGGAGGGCTTCGAAACAAAAACGAATGTGAATACGTTCTGCTGCTATCACGATGTCCACACGCAAAGGGTTGAACAAAGTAAGGCAAACAAGCAGTATTACGTGAATAAACTTGCTATTAGACTGAGGAAGAGAGACAAAATAAATTGCCACTGATTCATGTACAGATCAGTTTATCGCTCAACTCATTGTATCTTCGTTTGTAAAAAAGAACAACGTTTTCTTCTTCGAATTTATATTCATATATTAGATAATTCATATCATATGTTAGATATATTTTATTCATGTTTTGTTAATATATATGTATTAGACATTTTACGCAAATGAACCAAATCTGTGATTCTTACACATATATTATGAAATATTAAAGCAGTGTGAAGGTTCTCATGGCTAAAAAACGCACGGTTTAGCTTCCGAATTGAATTTCTTGTCAATGAGAATCGTTTAAAAAACGAAAATTCTCGGCAACCGCTACGAGAGTGCTTCTTGATTACTCGGGCCCTCCACATTACTTCAAAATAGCCCTCCACATTACTCCGCAACCACCACATTATTGATGATATCCCTCCACATTATTGATGATATCCCTCCACATCACTGATGATATCCCTCCACATTACTGAAAGATAGCCCTCCACAATACTCCGCAGCCACCACATTACGGAAAGATAGTCCTCCACATTACTGAACATCCTCCACGTTACTGAAAGATAGCCCTCCACGTTACTGATGATAGCCCTCCACATTACTTCAAGATAGCCCTCCACATTACTCCGCAACCACCACATTACTGATGATATCCCTCCACATCACTGATGATAGCCCTCCACATTACTTTAAGATAGCCCTCCACAATACTCCGCAGCCACCACATTACGGAAAGATTGTCCTCCACATTACTGAATATCCTCCACGTTACTGAAAGATAGCCCTCCACGTTACTTATGATAGCCCTCCACATTACTTCAGGATAGCCCTCCACATTACTCCGCAACCGCCACATCACTGATGATATCCCTCCACATTACTGAAAGATAGCCCTCCACATTACTGCGCATCCACCACATTACTGACAGATAGCCCTCCACATTACTGAACATCCTCCACATTACTGCAAAAATCCCTCCACCTTACTGATGATATCCCTCCACATTACTGAACACCCTCCACATTACTGCGAAAATCCCTCCACATTACTGCACATCCTCCACAATACTGCGCAGACATTACCTAGGGTGTTGATATTTAGTTCAACAGTGATATTAGGGGCACAATAAGTGATATTTGGCACAATAAGTGATATTTGGCACAATAAGTGATATTTGGTGCAGTAAGTGATATTTGGTGCAATAATTGAGATAAGGAAAAACAAGTTATATTTTGCACAATTGGAGAGAAATGGGGGCTGCTGTTATTGGTTTCGAGCAAAAGGCCAAGAAAAGGTGTTTCTTTATCACTGCAGAAAACTGACTGCCCAATATCACTCATTATGAAGATCGCTATTAATATAATAAGCAATGGAAATTTTGGAAATAACTTGATATAACTCCATAAACAATAAGTAGAAAGTAAAATTAGTCAAATTCAACCTTTAACTAAAGTTTATTTAAATGTAACAGAGTTAACTTTTCAATGTAAAGCCATGGCTACATGTGCGATTTTTCACCTGTTTGGGCGACTCGACACTCCTTAAAATGTCCTGTTCCGAGAAATCCTGAGGTGGCTACATGCTGTGACAAAAGTGCTGCAACAGAAATGCTGCAACAATCAATTTATGCGATAAGAAGAGCAGGCCCTAAAGAATTTCCTGGAAAACCCCTTGTCTTGCTGAAATTGTTCATCAACACATGGCTGTGCTGCATTATTGGCAACATGCCACAACGTGTCAAGGCATTTTCAACCAAATCAATGTTCTGCAACGGTGTTTCTTCAGGTTGCAGAACATCTTGTTCGAGAATTGATCCCAGCCTCCATATGCGACTTTTAGTGTTTTTGGCCCTGGCGACACAATTTTCTAACATGTCCTTTTGCTATTTCAGGCAAAATTTTGAACATAGCTGTGACTTAATAGAGCTTTATTTATTTTAGAAACTATCCCTTGGTGATAATGCAAAGCTTGGATTTAGCAAGGGGATGTCTGAAGGTTGGCTAAAAATTGACAAACAAGCAAAAGCTGGACCAACTATATATAAAAAAGTAAGTTGGTAATAAAATTTATTTTCGTTAAGCATTAACTGATTATTTTTACATATGTTGATAATATATTGCCGTGCATTCTGTGAAACTGCAGACTGATTTTAACGACTAGTAATGCGGACTTGAATAACGACTGTCAGAGCGAATTCCAAGAATGTCAGCATCCTAAGATAAGACAGCTGAAATAAAATTAATTCTACATCATTAAGAATGATGATGTATATGAAGAAAATGGAACAAAATATGCTTGGTTGACTCACGTAGAGGATAGACGATTTACAACGCGTTAATAATTTGAAAAATAGACAATGACAGATATAATTCAGTGAAAGTAAAGAGGATCCCGGGGACAGGAGGAAATGAAGTAGTATGGAAAGGCCGTCCGGAAAAGCCGAAAGAACGAAAGAAGAAGAAGAAGAAGAAGAAGAAGAAGAAGAAGAAGAAGAAGAAGAAGAAGAAGAAGAAGAAGAAGAAGGAGGAGAAGGAAGACGAAGAAAAAGAAGACGAAGGCGAAGACGAAGTTGGAGAAAAAGTAGAAGAAGAAGAAGACAAGGAAGAACAAGAAGACGAAGAGAGGGGACCAAAAGAGGGCGACGGGCAGTTGATACTTCTGCAACTTTGCGTACGGAAGAGGCCTTCTTTAATAAGAACAAAATAATAATAAAATAATCTGAAAACACGTGTATAAGTAGTGCGTTTTGCAGAAAATAGTCAAAAACTAAGCTGTTTATAAACAAGTTAGAAAATTGAGAAATGGACTTAAGATGTTTCCGCGTCAGAAATGGATATCGGGGATGGTCAAGGGATACGACACGAATCGCCGGGTTATTTTAAATCAAGTATTTCTGAACGATTTGATTTCTGAAAAAATTTGATAACTAAAATCCTTTAACAATTTAGAGATTTTATTTAAAAAAGAAAAGTATGAAAGAGTGTGTAATTGCGGAATATCGCGGAATGCAATGTGGAACGGAATGAGATGGTTGGCAAAAAAAATTTGATTGCTAATCAGTGGACGTCACAAACAAATTTCAACAAGACGTCAAATTAAGTGACGTCACAAACAAGAAACGCGGTGTTTGAGTTATAAAGCGGCGTTTAACGAAATCATTTTCAAGTTCCGATCTTTGCGATTGCGAGCGTCGAGTGTATTATTACACTTTTCATTCAATATTCGAGTGAATTTACGTGAGTGAGTTACTAATCGTGACTTAATCATTATGGAAGATAGTTTGTTGCTTGAAGACTATACTTGTTGTTATTGCAAACATCGAAGAGTTTTTAACTCTTTTGAAGAAAGACGTTTTCATATTAACGTTTATCATGATATGCCAACGCCTGGGTCCTCTGGTTTGAGTACAAAGACTGACTACGGTAAGATATCAATTTTGATTCTATGTTTGCACTTATTTATACTGATAATCATAACTAAACTAATATTAAAATTACCATTTTAATCATCGATGAAAATATATTAAATTTATATCTTTCAGGACTGAGCTCAAGCAAAAGCCGTATTCCATGTCTGAAAGAAACACCAGGGAGACTGAAGTGGAAGGAATTGACAGAGAGAGTGGAGAGAGAGGTTGGAAACCAGTTTCAAGATCTCGAGTTCAAAACCCACCGATCTAACTGTGAGAACTGGTTGAAGTCAAGCAATTCGAGCTCCTACGCATCGAAGGTGGAAGAAGCAAATAACGTTGCTGACTTGAAACAAACTGATATTGATTCAGTGGAGACAAAATTGTTCACAGCTGAACAAAGGTTGAGTGTCGCATATGAAGACGAGTTACAGATGAGAGATGTGATATCTAAATTGCAGAGAGATTTAGCAGTTGAGAAGAGATCCAGCGAAGAAGCAAACGGTAATTTATCAATTTGTTACTTCTTATGAAATAATAACATATAATTATAAAATGAATATTTATAGTTTTTACTTGATATTATTAATATTATTATTATTATTATCATTAATATTATTAATATTATTAATATTTTCAATATTATTATATTATATTATTATATCATTATTAATATATTACTAATAATTATTAATAGTAATTATTAATTATTAACATATAATTATTAAACAAACTTATGCAGATGACATAACTTTAGATAACAGAGGCGATAGAAATAATAAACTGTTTTTTTAAACTACTTACTTATTAACTGTTAAGTTATTAACTCTTAAACGCATATATCAATGAAGCTATCTATTTATTTACAACTATAGATTCAGAAACCTTTTCATTAGCTTTTTTGAAATTATAAAAATATTAAGCATCTTCTAATAAACACCAAAAGATGCCCAAACTATCAACCACTGATATTTATGAAAGGTTACGAATAAACTGTTAGAACGTAACTAATTCAGTCACCACGTTTTCAACTAGTGAAAGCTCTAAATAATTGTTAAGTAGAACATATTTAAATATGTCAAACTTTATTTGCAGAGACACTTGAAAATGAAAGGCAAAATCAGGAAATGATTAAAGAAGAATTTGAAAGGCAAATAAAATCAATGAAACAACAAATTTACAGACTCAAAGAAGAACTTGCAAGAGAAAGAAATGTAAGAAGCTTTTTGAATTGATATTCTTTGATTTTACTGATATTTAGACTGTTATTTTGATGTTTTCAATGTTACTGATTTATTGAATAACAGATAAATGGATTTCTGAAATATTGCTACATTAATATTATGATATTATTCGATGTTACTGATTTTTAAATTATTATTTTTGATATCGTCGATGTTACTGATTTAATAAACAAGGGATAAATGGATTTTGTTTTAATTTTTCAGGCAAATGAAGAGACTGAAGAGGATTGTGAATCAATCAGACAAAAAGAAAAGGAATTGAAACGCTTGCAGAAAGAAATGAGTGTTGAAAAGAAATTAAAAGAAGATGCAAGAAAAGAACAAAATGCGTTGAAGAAAGAATTGGATGAAGTGAAGAGTGTTAATGGATTTATAAAGAAGAAACTAAGAAAAAGTCAAGAAAAGATTGCAAGTTTGTTAGAAGGGGAAGACGAAAGAAAAGAAGGACAGAAAATTGAGGATGATGGAAAGAAAAACGAAAGATTGGAAAAATTATACCATCTAACAAATCTGAAATTGCAAAGAGCTTTAAATGAGCTTTTTGTTATCAGAGAAGAAGCATCTAGAAATGAGAAAGAGAGAAGAGAAGATATTGAAAGATTGTTGGTTGAAAAGGAATCACTGAAAGTTGATTATGTTGCATTTCAAGTGCAAATTGGAACACTTGAACGCGAAAATGAAAGCCTGATAGAAGGTCTGATGGAAAAGAACGTTGAAATTAGAAAGTTGAAGAGACGAAGAATGAATCAAAATGATGAAAAGATTAATGAAGAGATGAAAGAAAAGATTCAAGAATTGAAAATGAAAATACAGGAAGTTGAGAACTTTAAGGAAAGTAAGATTCAGCTGTCAGAAGAACGACAGAAGCTGAAAGAGAAATGTGATGTTCTAAATAAAGAAAAAGATGAACTGATGAGGAAAACATGTCAAGAATTCAATCAAAAAGTCAAGAATGTAGAGAGAGTCAATGAGCTTGTGAAAGAAAATAGTAAAATGATGGCAGATTTAAAGGTCTGTAAAGCAAGCCAGGAGATGATAGAGAAGAATAATAAAGAGCTCGTGAAAAGAATTGCTGATGTTTTGAAGGAAAAACGTGAACTGCTTAAGAGAATAGAAGAGCAAGGTGAAAAGAACATAGCAGTGGAAAATCAGCTGAAAAATCTTGAAATAGAACTGGCTGAATCAAGAAATGAGGTGAAGAAAGAAGAAGAAAAAGCAAATGCTCTCCAAAAAGAATGTTCAAAGAAAGAAAATGCATTGACAAAGCAAAGATTATTGGAAGATAGTCTGCAAAAGAAGGTGGAAGATCTTAGAAAGACACAAAATGACAATAAAGAAACGCTACAGAAAAATGAAGAATTAAGATCATTGAAGGTTCAGATTGAGGAAATAAAGAACGAGAATGAAATTCTTCTTTGGAAAAATGAAAGTCTGGAGAAAGATCTTCAAACAAAAGCATTGCTTATTCAAGAAACACAAAAGAATCAACATGAAATTGAAGCTTTGCAAAAAGAGAACGAGAAGCTTTCGGGTGAACTGAAAGAAGTTTATGAAGATTTTCGAGTAAGCCAAGCAGATTACGAAAAGAAGGTCCAAGATTTGGAGAGGAAGATCAATGATGAAGAAGAAAAGGAAGAATTGCTGAAGAAAGACAAATTTGAGCTTCAAAAATTGCGAGCTGACAAAGAAATGGCCGAACATGATCTACAAATCCAAAGAAAAGATTTCAGTAATCTGCAGGAAGAATTCGATAAGATAACGAGAGATTTGGATGCTAGAAATGTAGAGCTACAAGAGATGCAGAAGAATCGTAATAGACTGAAGGAAGATCTAGCGAGAGAGGAAGAAAGGAGCAAAGTGATTGAAAAAGAAGCAATAGATGCTAAAGAAATGTTAGAGAAGAAAGTGAAGGAGCTTCAAGAAGAAACGAAGTCGCTGCAAAAGAAGGAGGAAAGGATGCAGGAAGAGCATGCTCGTATGCTGAATGAAAAGAATAATGAAATAGAAAGTCAAGAAGAAATAGTAGCAATGAAAGGTAAGCAACTGAAGAAGATCAAAGAGCTCCAGGATGAAATAAAATCATTGCAGGAAAAGGAAGTAAACATGCAAAAAGAAAATGCTCGTCTCCTAAACGAAAGTAAGAATGTTTTAAAAAGCAAGGAAAAAACAGGAGAGATGGAAGAATTACAGAAGAGTTTTGATAAAATGAAAGAAAGAGAAAAGAAGATACAGAGTCATAATTATGAATTGAAGAAGAAGCTTGACAGGCAAGAAGAGATGAATAAAGAGTTATTAAGAAACAATGAAGAGCTTAAAGTAGAAGCTAGCAACAAGAAATCAGTGGAAAATATGACAAAGAATGCAAACGAAAAGGTGAATCAAAAATTGAAAGCAATGACAGAAAAATTAGAAGAATCAAGAGCAAAAGTGATTGCATATGAATTAGAAATAAAACAAAATGAACAATTAATTAATGAATATGAAACAGAGAATGAATATCTCAAGAAGCAAAATGAAAATGTGAAAGAGTTGACAAAACTTGTCGAACAGAGAAACTCAGATTCTATTTTAAGCAAGAAATTAGCTGATAAAGTTGAGGATGAAAACACCAAGCTTATAAACGAATAAAAAAAGTTGAACAGAATTATCACTGAAATGGAAGAGCAAATCGAGGTTCTAAATGGTGATAAAGAAGAGTACAAAGAAGAAAAAGAAATGCTTACAAGACATTTGGAAGAAAATAAAGAAAAGATTTATATGCTGAGGCAAACTGAAAAAGATCTTGAATCTGCTTATAAAGATATCAAAGTGCTGCAAGCAGAGAAGAAAGAAATTGAAAATAAATATGAAGAAGCAATGGTCAAATTAGCAAGCAAGCAGGGGTAAGAAAATAAGAATATTGTTTTATCAATGTATGATTTATAGCATTATGATTGTTGCAGCTATATGATTCTTTAATGTTGAGCAAATTTTGTCTATTGGCAGAGTCCTGCTTTGGATTAGCTTTCAATTTTTAGGTGCGAAGGTGGGAAACCGTTTCTCTCTTTCATTGACTGATTTTTTACTGGACGCTGTTTTGGACATGTTGTTTGTTTCTATCACCTAATTATTGGGAAGTTTGATCTGCGTACCTGGAACCACAATTGCACGAAAATTCATAAACAATCTAATTGTTCTATCCAGTAGGTACACAGTCCTTTTGAATGGATGGTAGTACTTTCCTTGTGCCAAACACTTTAAGAGTGCACCAAAAGGAAAGGCCTAAAACATGGCTCTCCCGTGGGACAGCATTTGCTCGACAAAGTCTCTATCTATCAGTTAAATTTAGTTATGAAGCTTTGAAACTTCAATCGCAAATTTTAATAATATTCTTCGACCATTTTAGGCTACAGCAGACCACTGAAGAAGTTGAAGCAGAAGACAAATACGAATCAGATTTCGAAGAAATAGAAGAATCATCAAAAAATGAATCAAAAAGTGATATTGAAGAAGAAATAGAAGAAATTCAGATTGAAAGCGAAAACAACAAAACAGAAAACGAGTTGAAATTCGCGACAAATGAAAAGAAAGAAGATGATTCAGTTAATTTTGATGATGATGATGACGATTTCTGGGATATTTTTGACAAAAAGAAGGGAGAAAAAGGTGAAAGCAAATGTGAATCTGCTGCTAGAAGAAAAGAAAGCAATTTGAAAACAGCATTAGGATTTGCTGAAAACGAGAGTCCAATTGAAAACAAACCAACAAGTAATGGAGAACAGTTCGATAAAGTATTGGAAGCTGCCATTGATACGAATTTCAAGTATGAAACAAGTGATGACAATGACTTATCAAGCGATGAAGTTGATAATTTTCTGGCAAATTTGCTTGAAACTGGCAAAGCAAGGAAAGTGAAAAATGGTAAGTTGAAGCATAATTAGTACATATATCTACCTTTGGAAGGTTATGATTAAGTGTAGTATCTGCTGTTATCAAGTTAGAATTTAAGTTTTTAAAGTCTCAGCTCCAACCTTTCTTAATTGTTGGTAAAATCATGATTGTAAATTGATAGAAAGACCAAAATTAACAAAATGCAAGTAGGGAACGTTTATCAACTCAACTAACATCTGAATGTGAAGAGACAGAGCCGAGACAAACGATTCACCAGGAGTATAACCTGATTTAATGTATATATTTAGATTTAGATATAGTAAGAAAACTTATCTTTAATTGCTATCTCCATCTTAAAAGTCTAGAGCTCGGGGTCCAAGGAAGGATGACCCCCTGTTTAAAATAGACTTTTGATTTTTTTCATTTGTGCGCTGTTCTTTTATGAATTTTGAACAGAACCACCCCTCCCCACCCCTAGGGGCCATACTTTTTTATTCCACGCTCTGTGTGCCTCACATTATTTAATGCCAATCCTAGCATAGGAAAGTTGATGTGATTCGAACCCTGGCCTGCATGATTGGAAATCTGACCCCATATCTGTTATCCATATTTCACATCAGTTAATCTAATTTTTCTGAATTCAAATTTCTTCTTAATTTCAGATAAAAACATCGAAAATTCAAACATGAAAATGGCAGCTTCCCTTGGATTCGATGATCTTATAGAAAAGCCGAAAGCAAATGATAAAAAAGATAAGATGAAAAAATCAAAGAAAAATAAGAAACCAAAGAAAAACAGATCATCAGAAACAAATGATGGCAGTGAATCATGCGAAGCAACAAATGAGTCAGACGGAGGAGCATTAAGTCGACAACAAAGTGGTCTATTTGCACCATCACCACTTTTTGCCCGTTCGCCATTTTCAGGTTTGGCGAATCTGCCTCCTCTTGCTAAAAAGAATTCACTGCCTCCTCTCACGATCAAAGCAAAAAACTTTTAGAAATCTCTAATCTTTAATATTTCTTTCATAATTTAATATCATAATTAACTAGGTACCCTAAAATAAAATGTAAAAAAAAAAATGAAAATAAAATATTTGAAGTATTACTGTTTCAAAGTTGTAGATTTGATTTCAATTATATTATTATTGAATTTAAAAATGATCTTATTTATTTGTCCAGGTCTTTTTAGTGAGCAAAGAGGGTCGAAAAGCAGAAAATAACAGAGAAATAATGAAGTTGTAATTGAGAAAAGCTGTTAAAAAGATAACTGTAAATGTATTGCACGGTTTTTTTAGACGAACTAAGTTTTTAAGAACACTCAGGCTTAGAAATGGTAAAAAATAAGAGAACGTGTAAGAAAAATTTGAGAACGGGTAGGCTGAATTTTAGCGCGCATACAGTAGTTTGCATTGTTGAACTTTTTATTTTGAGTCAAAATATTGACATAGCATTCCGCGCAGCTCATTACAGAGTATGTAAAAACGATGCAATACTCAGTTTTCATCTCAATTAATAGGGACAGCGCATTCGTAAGGAATCGATTAGTAGAAAGCTGATTGGTATTTAAAATACAATGCTAATTCAGCTTCTCTTTTGGTTGGTGCATTTCGAGCCGCATCTGGGTACAGTACACACAAAATACGCATCAACACTTGATGCAAAGTGAAAAACATACCCTAATGCGCAAGTACATACCCTAATGTATGTTGCAGGAACTTGAATTGTTTGCCAGTGTCGATTGGTGAATAGAGAATGTGATGATGTAGGGTATTTTTCATTCGACTTCGGAAAAATCATGTCACATGTGTTGATATAACTGAACTTTCTCCTTGTAAAACAGATGTTGTCTGTTGGGCTGAAAAATATAAATGAAAAAGAGATATATACATAAATAAAAAATGAGATTTTATTACATATTTTGATATAAAATGTGTTTTTATTGCTAAGACTTAAGATTAGAAACCTTTTATTACTTAGCAAGTAGAACATAAGTAAAGCGAGCAAAATGTTGACCTTTGTATCTCAATTTCTCAATAACAGGATTAAGAATTACAAGTCGTAGCAGTTTAAGCCTAAATCTATTGCGGAGTGAGTGGCCAAGCTTCTAAGCCAGTTCTCGTTAGACAGTTGAAGTTAAGGTTTCTCGTGTGAGGTCAGAATCTGGATGGTCGACTTCCAAACGGGCGACCAAACAACTCACTCTGCCGTCCTTCGGAAGGGACGTTAAACTAGGGGTCCCATGCCTGGATGCGGCATGCATAGTATGCCTTAATTAGCTGACAAAGTTGGAAATTAAAAGCCTATTCAAAATAAAGTAACAATAACAATGTATTGGAAATTATGAGTGATTATATCGCAAAAATAGTTTATTTAACAATTATCGATTGTTAAGCTATTACTGTTTCCATTTAGCATATCTGAATTGTGTTTCGCCTTCGGAGACCGAAAGAGGGCCGACGGGCAGTTGCTATTTCTACCTCTTTGCATACTGGAGGTGCTTCGTTTAATAAGAACAAAATAATAACAAAATAATCTGAAAACACGTGTAAGTGCGTTTCGCAGAATATAATCAAAAACTAAGCTGTTTAAATCCAAGTTAGAAAATTGAGAAATGGACTTCAAATTTTTCCGCGTCAGAAATGGATATCTGGGAATGGTCTAGGGATACGACACGAATCGCCGGGTTATTTAAATTAAAGTATTTCGGAACGATTTGATTTCTGAACAAATTTGATAACTAAAATCTTTTAACAATATAGAGATTGAGTTATGCGGAATGCAATGTGGAATGGAATGAGATGGTTGGCAAAAAATTGATAACTAATCAATCGACGTCACAAACAAATTTCAACTAAACGCCAAATTAAGTGACGTCACAATCAAGAAACGCGGTGTTTGATTTATAAAGCGGCGTTTAACGAAATCAATTTCATGTTCCGATCTTTGCGATTGCGAGCGTCGAGTGTATTATTACACTTTTCATTCAATATTCGAGTGAATTTACGTGAGTGAGTTACTAATCGTGACTTAATCATGACGGAGGATAGTTTGTTACTGGAAGACTATCCTTGTTATTATTGCAAACATCGAAGAGTTTTTAACTCTTTTGAAGATAGACGTTTTCATATTAACGTTTATCATGATATGCCAACGCCTGGGTCCTCTGGTTTGAGTACAAAGACTGACTACGGTAAGATATCAATTTTGATTTTATTTTTACACTTATTAATATTGATAATCATAGCTAAACTAATAGTGAATTATCATATTAATATTAAAATTATCATTTTGATCATCGATGAAAATATATGAAATTTATATCTTTCAGGACTGAGCTCAAGCAAAAGCCGTATTCCATGTCTGAAAGAAACTCCAGGGCGACTGAAGTGGAAGGAGTTGACAGAGAGAGTGGAGAGAGAAGTTGGAAACCAGTTTCAAGATCTCGAGTTCAAAACCCACCGATCTAACTGCGAGAACTGGTTGAAGTCAAGCAATTCGAGCTCCTATGCATCGAAACTGGAAGAAACCAATAAAGTTGCTGACTTGAAACAAACTGATATTGATTCAGTGGAGACCAAATTGTTTACAGCTGAACAAAGGTTGAGGACTGCACATGAAGATATGTCACAGATGGGAGATATGATATCTAAATTGCAGAAAGAATTATCAGTTGAAAAAAGATTCAATGAAAAAGCAAACGGTAATTTATTAATTTGTTACTTCTTTAATTTATGAACTTATTTGCTTCCTGGTATAATTAATTATTAAAATAATGTAAAACTAGTAATTTATAGAGATGGCTGTAAGCCAATAATTTAAAAAAACCATTAAATTAAGAAATGAACATATAGGAAATAACATATAATTATAAAATAATTATTTAAAAATATTATTTAATATTATCAATATTATTATTATTATTAATAGTTATTAATAGTTATTATTAATTATTAAGATTTAATTATTAAACAAAAATATGCAGATGACATAACTTTAGATAACAGAGGAGATAGAAATCGAATAAACTGCTTTTTAAACTACTTAACTATAAACTGTTACGTTATTAACTCTTAAACGCATATACCAATGAAGCTATCTATTTATTAACAACTATAGCTTCAAAATCTTTTTCATTTAGTTTTTGATTAACTTATAAAAATGTTTAGCATCTTCTATAGAAATATTAAACATCTTAACACCAAAAGATTTCCAAACTATCAACCACTGATATTTATGAAAGGTTACGAATAAACTGTTAGAACGTAACTAATTCAGTCACCACGTTTTCATCTAGTGAAAGCTCTAAATAATTGTTAAGGGAAACATATTTAAATGTGACAAATTTTATTTGCAGAGACTCTTGAAAATGAAAAGCAAACTCACCAAATGATTAAAGAAGAATTTGAAAGGCAAAGAAAATCAATGAAACAACAAATTTACAGACTCAAAGAAGAACTTGCAAGAGAAAGAAATGTAAGAAGCTTTTTAAATTGATATTCTTTGATATTAATGATTTTTAAGTTATTATTTCGATATTTTCGATGTTACTGATTAAGTGAATAAGGGATAAATGGATTTCTGAAATATTACTACATTAATATTATGATATTCTTCGATGTTACTGATTTTTAAATTATTATTTTGATATTGTTGACTTTACTAATTTAGTGAATAAGGGATAAATAGATTTTGTTTTAATTTTTCAGGCAAATGAAGAGACTGGGGATGATTTTGAATCGATGAGACAAAAAGAAAAGGAACTGAAACGTTTGCAGAAAGAAATGAGTGTTGAAAAGAAATTGAAAGAAGATGCAAGAAAAGAACAAAATGCGTTGAAGAAAGAATTAGATGAAGTGAAGAGTAATAATGGATTTATAAAGAAGAAACTAAGAAAAAGTCAAGAAAAGATTGCAAGTTTGTTAGAAGGAGAAGATGAAAGAAAAGAAGGACAGAAAATTGAGGATGATGGAAAGAAGAGCGAAAGATTGGAAAAGTTATACCATCTAACAAATCTGAAATTGCAAAGAGCTTTAAATGAGCTTTTTGTTATCAGAGAAGAAGCATCTAGAAATGAGAAAGAGAGAAGAGAAGATATTGAAAGATTGTTGGTTGAAAAGGACTCACTGAAAGTTGATTATGTTGCATTTCAAGTGCAAATTGGAACACTTGAACATGAAAACGAAAGCCTGACAGAAAGTTTGATGGAAAAGAACGTTGAAATTAGAAAGTTGAAGAGACAAAGAATGAATAAGAATGACGAAAAGATTAATGAGGAGATGAAAGAAAAGATTGAAGAATTGAAAATGAAAATACAGGAAGTTGAGAATTTTAAGGAAAGTAAGAGTCAGCTGTCAGAAGAACGACAGAAGCTGAAAGAGAAATGTGATGTTCTAAATAAAGAAAAAGACGAGCTGATGAGGAGAACATGTGAAGAATTCAATGAAAAAGTAAAGAACGGAGAGATAGTAAATGAGCTTGTGAAAGAAAATAATAAAATGATGGCAGATTTAAAGGTCTGCAAAGTAAGCAAGGAGATGATAGAGAAGAATAATAAAGAGCTCGTGAAAAGAATTGCTGAAGTTTTGAAGGAGAAGCATGAAATGCTTAAGAAAATAGAAGAGCAAGGTGAAAAGAACATGGCAGTGGAAAATCAGCTCAAACATCTTGAAATTGAATTAGCTGAATCAAGAAACGAGCTGAAGAAAGAAGAAGAAAAAGCAAATTCTCTCAAAAAGGAATGTTCAAAGAAAGAAAATGCATTGGCAAAACAAAGACTATTGAACGATAGTCTGCAGAAGAAGTCGGAAGATCTTAGAAAGACACAGCATGATGATGAAGAAACGCCACAGCAAAATGAAGAATTAAGATCATTGAAGGTTCAGATTGAGGAAATAAAGAACGAGAATGAAATTCTTCTTTGGAAAAATGAAAGTCTGGAGAAAGATCTTCAAACAAAAGCATTGCTTATTCAAGAAACACAAAAGGATCAGCATGAAATTGAAGCTTTGCAAAAAGAGAACGAGAAGCTTTCGGGTGAACTGAAAGAAGTTTATGAAGATTTTCGAGTAAGCCAAGCAGATTACGAAAAGAAGGTCCAAGGTTTGGAGAGGAAGATCAATGAAAAAGAAGAAAAGGAAGAATTGTTGAAGAAAGACAAATTTGAGCTTCAAAAATTGCGAGCTGACAAAGAAATGGCCGAACATGATCTGCAAATCCAAAGTAAAGATTTCAGTTATCTGCAGGAAGAATTCGATAAGATAACGAGAGAGTTGGACGCTAGAAATGTAGAGCTACAAGAGATGCAGAAGAATCGTGATAGATTGAAGGAAGATCTAGTGAGAGAGGAAGAAAAGAGCAAAATGATTGAAAACGAAGCAAAAAATGATAAAGAAATGTTAGAGAAGAAAGTGAAAGAGCTTCAAGAAGAAGCGAAATCGCTGCAAGAGAAGGAAGAAAGGATGCAGCAAGAGCATTCTCGTATGCTAAATGAAAGGAATAAAGAAATAAAAAGTAAAGAAGAAATAGTAGCAATGAAGGATGAGCAATTGAAGAAGATCAACGAGCTTCAGGATGAAATAAAATCTTTGCAGGAGAAGGAAGTAAACATGCAAAAAGAAAATGCTCGTCTCCTAAAGGAAAGTAAGAATGATTTGAAAAGCAAAGAAAAAACAGAAGACATGGAAGAATTACAAAAGAGTTTAGATAAAATGAAAGAAAGAGAAAAGAAGATACAGAGTCATAATTATGAATTGAAGAAGAAGCTTGACAAGCAAGAAGAGATGAATAAAGAGTTATTAAGAAAGAATGAAGAGCTTAAAGTTGAAGCTAGCAACAAGAAATCAGCAGAAAATATGGCAAAGAATGCAGACGAAAAGGTGAATCAAAAATTGAAAGCGATGACAGAGAAATTAGAAGAATCAAGAGCAAAAGTGATTGCATATGAATTAGAAATAAAACAAAATGAACAATTAATTGATGAATATGAAAGAGAGAATGAATATCTCAAGAAGCAAAATGAAAATGTGAATGAGTTGACAAGACTGGTCGAACAGAGAAACTCAGATGCTATTTTAAGCAAGAAATTAGCTGATAAATTTGAGAATGAAAACACCAAGCTTATAAACGAATCAAAAAAGTTGAACACAATTATCACTGAAATGGAAAGGCAAATCGAGGTTCTAAATGGTGATAAAGAAGAATTTAAAGAAGAAAAAGAAATGCTTGCAAAACATTTGGAAGAAAATAAAGAACAGGTTTATATGCTGAGACAAACTGAAAAAGATCTTGAATCTGCATATAAAGATATCAAAGTACTGCAAGCAGAGAAGAAGGAAATGGAAGATAAATATGAAGAAGCAATGGCCAAATTAGCAAGCAAGCAGGGGTAAGAAAATAAGAATATTGTTTTATCAATGTATGATTTATAGCATTATGATTGTTGCAGCTATATGATTCTTGAATGTTGAGCACATTTTGTCTTTGGCAGAGTCTTGCTTTGGATTAGCTTTCAATTTTTAGGTGCGAAGGTGGGAAACCGTTTCTCTTTCATTGACTGATTTTTTACTGGACGCTGTTTTGGACATGTTGTTTGTTTCTATCACTTAACTGTTTGGAAATTTGATCTACTTACCTGGAACCACAATTGCACGGAAATTCAAAAACAACCTAATTGTTCTATACAGTAGGTACACAGTCCTTTTGAATGGATGGTAGTACTTTCCTTGTGCCAAACACTATAAAAGTGCACCAAAAGGAAAGGCCTAAAACATGGCTCTCCCGTGGGACAGCATTTGCTCGACAAAGTCACTATCTGTCAGTTAAATTTAGTTATGGACCTTAGAAACGTCAATCGCAAATTTTTGTAATATTCTTCGACTATTTTAGGCAACAGCAGACCACTGACGAAATTGAAGCAGAAGAAAAATACGAATCAGATTTCGAAGAAATAGAAGAATCATCAAAAAATGAATCAAAAAGTGATATTGAAGAAGAAATAGAAGAAATTCAGATTGAAAGCGAAAACAGCAAAACAGAAAGCGAGTTGAAATTCACCACAAATGAAAAGAAAGAAGATGATTCAGTTAATTTTGATGATGATGATGGCGATTTCTGGGATATTTTGGACAAAAAGAAGGAAGAAAAAGGTGAAGGCAAATGTGAATCTGCTGTTAGAAGAAAAGAAAGCAATTTGGAAACAGCATTAGGATTGGCTAAAAACGAGAGGCCAATTGAAAAGAAAACAACAAGTAATGGAGAAGAGTTCGATACAGTATTGGAAGCTGCCATTGATACGAATTTCAAGTATGAAACAAGTGATGACAATGACTTATCAAGCGATGAAGTTGATAATTTTCTGGCAAGTTTGCTTGAAACTGGCAAAGCAAAGAAAGTGAAAAATGGTAAGTTGAAGAATAATTAGTACATATATTTACCTTTCGAAGGTTAAGATTAATATTTAAGTTTTTAAAGTTTCAGCCCCAACCTTTCTTGATTGTTTGTAAAATCATGATTGTAAACTAATCGAAAGACCAAGATTAACACAATGCAAGTAGGGAACGTTTATCAACTCAACTAACAACTGAATGAGAAGAGATAGAGCGAAGACTAACGATTCACCTAGAGTATAACCAGATTCATGTATAAATTTAGATTTAGATATAGAAAGAAAACTTGCCTTTAGTTGCTACCTCTAACTTAAAAGTCTAGAGCTCGGGGTCCAAGGAAGGATGACCTCCTGTTTAAAAAGATACTTTTGATATTTTCATTTTGGCGCTGTTCTTTTATGAATTTTGAGCAGAACCACCTCCCACACCCCAAAAGGCCTTATTTTTTCATTTCTAGCTCAATTTGCCCACATTATTTAATGCCAAACCCTAGCACAGATTTACCATGGAAAGTAAATGGGATTCGAACCCTGGACTTTATGATTGGAAATCTGACCACATTTCTATTATCCATACTTCACAAAGCCAAGGTTCAATTAATCGTTTTTTTTCAATTCAAATTTCTTCTTTAATTTCAGATAAAAACATCGCAAATTCAAACATGAAAATGGCAGCTTCCCTTGGATTTGATGATCTTTTAGAGGAGCCAAAAGCAAATGATAAAAAAGATAAGATGAAAAAATCAAAGAAAAATAAGAAATCAAAGAAAAACAGATCATCAGAAACAAAAGATGGCAGTGAATCATGCGAAGCAGCGAATGAACCAGATGGAGGAGCATTAAGTCGACAACAAAGTGGTCTCTTTGCACCATCACCACTTTTTGCCCGTTCGCCATTTTCAAGCTTGGCGAATCTGCCTCCTCTTGCTAAAAAGAATTCACTGCCTCCTCTCACGATCAAAGCAAAAAACTTTTAGAACTTTCTTATCTTTAATATTCATTTCATAATTTAATGTGATAATTATAACTAACTTAGGTACCCTAAAATAAAATGTAAAAAAAAAATTAAAATAAAATATTTGGAAGTATTACTGTTTTAAGGTTGTAGATTTGATTAAAATTATATTATTGTTGAATTTAAAACTTATTTATTTGTCCAGATCTTTGTAGTGAGCATAGAGGGTCGAAAAGCAGGAAATAACAGAGAAATAATGAAATTGTAATTGAGAAAAGCTGTTTAAAAGATAAATGTAAATGTATTGTACAGTTTTTTTATAAGAACGAAGTTTTTAAGAACACTCAGGTAAAAAGGTAAAAATGGTAAAAAATGGTAAAAAATAAGAACATTTTTAAAACGAGTAGGTTGAATTTCAGCGCGCATACAGTTGTTTGCATTGTTAAACTTTTTATTTTGAGTCAAAATACTGACATAGCATTCCGCGCAGCTGATTTCAGAGCATGTAAAAAACGATACAATACTCAATTTTCATCTCTATTACCAGTGGCGTAGCCAGGGTCTCAACATTGGGGGGGCAAACGAATAAAAAATATGGGGGTCCGGGGGCTTGAGACCTTTTTGAGACCTTTTTGAAATTTTTGAGACCATGCCCTCCTACAAGTCGTTAAACGGCCCATTAGAAAAAAAATTTGACGAGCTTTCAAACGGAGAAAATATGCTGGATAATTCTTGCTTTTCACTATAATGACAGCAGAACTACAATCTTCGTGCAGCGCCTATTGTTATGCCAGGGGAAAATTGTTATTAGACCACTGAAATTCATGAAAGCTAACAAAATCTTGTTGTAAACACAAAATTTCTTGCAAAGCGTTTTTAAGTATGAAAACATGGAAATGAAAGTTTCAAATTAATTAATGGGAGAGACACAAAACTAGAGGGGTCCGGGGGTATGCTCCCCCGGAAAATTTTCATTTTTTACCTGTAGAATGGCATCATCGAGTGCATAATTTTTGCTTGTCAAGTGTGTTCCTACTGGATATCCGAAGACATCTCACCTCACTTGTTTGTTGGAAACACTTGCTTTCTTGTTGATGTAGAAAATTCCAGCAAAGAATACTGATTATACGAAGCTGTGAAAATTTTCATTCTACGTTTATCTACTAGAAACATGCACAGTGTTGTCTGATCTTTCGTTTACTCTACTAGTTTTCTCGTGTTTTGCCTTTTCGTTCTATTTCGTTTTATTTCGAGAACGAGAGAAAGGAGATTTTACGTTTTTACTTTTCACCACAGAAACAATATGGAAGAGAGAGATGTCTTTTGAATAAACTTTAAATCTGCCCGACGGGACCGTAAAAACACAAGAAAGGTCCGCACCTTCAGAACCCTTCACACATCGAGACCTATTGCAACAGAATGGGCGTGTGGGTTGAACAATAGTAAACACGTGGCATTAATTGCCGCATGAAAAATAGTAGTAGAACACTTTCCAGGAACCAAGCAGGTTGATCGGGTTGGATGATATCTCTACTCTTTTGCGACATTGAAAAATGTTTATTGTGCAACGGTTGTTAGAATTTCTCTTACCTCCCCACTGATTTTATTGCAGAAATAGACTTTTCTAAAACACCAACTTTTCAACTATTGGGGGGGCGACCGCCCCCCCTTGCCCCCCCTTGGCTACGCTACTGTCTATTACCTAATAGGGACAGCGCATTTGTAAGGAATCGATTAGTAGAAAGCTGATTGATGTTTAAAATACAATGCCAATTCAGCTTCTCTTTTGATTGGTGCATTTTAAGCCGCATCTGGGTATAAATTCCACCTTAGTTTAATGTTTCAGTCTGTTTCTGACGTTCATACTCACTCTGAGGAGTTTCAGACGAAAAAAAGCTCTCAAGTATGCCCGAAAATGTTTCCGCTGTTTATTGCAATTTTGAATCGATCAGCATTAGAAAACAGTTCCCAAAATATTAGAACAAATTAAGAACAAATATTAGCCTCAGATTAGGTGAAAGAATAAGAACACTCAGCCTCAGCTGAAGTTTACTAGTACTTATAAAAGACTATCCATGACAGACTTTTGAGGACAACTGTTTCTCCTTCATCCTAGGTTGAGAGCATTACCGATCATGTGAAAGAAAATCTTCTGCATATCAAAAGCAAGAATTTGGAAGAAGTACCAGAGAACAAATTGAATGAATTGAAAAGAAGAAAATTAATTGCTAAAGAGTAAGAATTTAATTCACAGTCTGCTATATAGATGGGGGCATGTTTTTTTTACCAAAAATACAGAAATAATGTATTATTTTTTCAGAACATTCACCGTTATATAACTGGCTTATAAGTGTATATACCCTACTTTGAATTAAGGGGCAAAAAGTATACAAAAAGTTGCGCATTGATATGAGACTATTCTACTAGAATTAATAGAAATCTGCACAAATATACATCCTCTTTCCTTTTTAATTGCATCCTTTTCTCAAACACACACGTATATGCCTTATACTGAAATTGCCTGTTTCCTTTAACCGCATCTATACAGAGTAAATATATTCGGACTTATCGAGGCTGTTTCTGACACCGTATTAGACATGATAGTCACCACTTATCATGACAAGCCTTTGATATTTAGTTGGGCAACGTTTCGGGAGAGATCCGTTTCCCATAATCGGGCAATGAGAAATATGGTTTCTTTCCTATTTATTCGATCCGACCTTTGCAATAAATAAGAAAGAAACCACATTTCTCATTGCCCGATGATGGGAGACGGATCTCTTCCAAAACGTTGCCCAACTAAATATCAAAGGCTTGTCATGATAAGTGGTGACTATCATGTCTAATACGCATCTATACTTTTTGCACTTTGCTTGACATAAATAAAAATAGGCGGTTGTTGGTTCAGGTTTATGAACCGAGAGAAGATATCAACTTTTCCCAACTTTGCTTAACGGGAATTGAAGAGGTAAAATCTGGCACAGACTGGTTTCTTTCAGATTTCATAAGTAAACTATTGTCACTTATTTAAACTCATTTGTGTAGAGTGCAAATCATTTCCCTGACTAACTTTCTTCCAAATTTAATGTCAGTGAATACGAAAAGGCTCTTTCTAAACTACATTGCCTTAGCTTTGTCTATTCCCTTTAATCCCAACAGAGTCTTGTAAAACGGTCCCAAACGGATGTCTTTTTCTTTGATTTCAATGTTGAGAACTATAGTCAGGCAATATTTCAGCAATAATGTTGGAGCTTGCAAGTAACAACATATCGTCAATGCAAGCTAAGTTGCCCAGTATTGAATTGGCACAACCATGACAAATTATAAGGTTGCTGAATGAAAACTAGTCACAACTAATTTGGTTCTCAACAAACTAACTGCTCAAGCCATGCTACTGCTCAAATGAAGTTACTTAAGCGTATTTTTTATAAGAAACTCTTTATAAGAAACCCAGACTCTGGATTGGCCAAAAATTTTAGAAACTCCAATACTGGGAAATCTTAGACCAAGAAACTTTTCACATAATTCTGTGACATATTCAAGTTTATTTTCGATGTTTTGTATCCAATAACATACATTTGTGACACGCAGAAAAGATGGAAGGCCACAAGCATCCAAATAAAATCGATATATAGGTTTAGAACATCATTCAGATAGAATCACAATGTCATCAATACAGATATGTAAGAAACTCGAAAAAAACTTTCAGTACTCAAATTCCGAACATTTTTAGAAATTTTGAGTACTAGACCAATTTTTTAGTTTCTTATAAAGAAAATACGTTTAATTTATTTAAGAATTTTAGAGTTAGTTAACCCAAGGACTGCTGAAATTTCCTAATTATAAAGTTCATCATTCATTTTCACATGTTTTTTCTTTGTAGAGTAATAAAAAGCTATTTGATCACGAAAGGAAGTGATTTCTGTTTGTCAACATCAAAGCTTGAAACAGATCTAACTCCGGAGATGTTGATCAAGTATGTATAATTAATATCTCATCTTGCTAAACTATTAAATTTGTTGTTTTTTTTTATTTTGGTTTGTCTTGTACTTTAACAAACCTTGGCTTGGCAAATTGGGCGAAATAACAAAAAGGACCATCTAATGCAGAAATGATGATTTTGAACCAATACTGAACAGATCCAACTGTTGCCAATGTTAAAGATGTCAAATAGAATTAACATATATATGGATGTTGTCATGAGGCAAAACGTACGCTTTTAATGCTTTTTTGGCCCTTGAAGCAACCACTGCCGTTTTAGGGCAAATTTCTTAACGGGGAAACTCATCAGCATGAAATTAAGTGTTAAAAGTTCCAACACCACTTGTACTGATATTGTTAATTAAATTAATTTCATTGAACCACTAAACCAACAAGACTAGTATTATTGCCTGATTTGGAGGGACAATCAAACAATTTACCATCTTTCGTACGAGTGAACCGCCATTCCAACCTTCCTTCTGAACAAAGAAAGCGTGTTATCTGACTGACCTAGCAAGGGGCAAGGTTTATTGGTTAAAGAGAGCCAACAGTGTCATGTTTTGGCGATGCCAAATTTTTATCTTTAATAATAACTTATATAAATTTGCATCCATGAAAAGAGCCTTGGTATTGGTAATTGTGTGTATCCTTTATTTACCTTCCTCTTTCAGTGGTTCTTGGAAAACGAAGAAATTCAAGGAATACAACTTTAATTCGCTGGGGATAATGCCTAGTTCAGGTCATCTACATCCACTTATGAAAGTCAGAGCAGAGTTTCGGCAAATCTTTCTTGAGATGGGGTATGTAAAGTGAAAAGGTCGGAAGTTTTTATAGCAAAATCGATTGGTTTGTTTGTTTTTTGAAATTACCTTATTACACCAAATCAGCTGTTCGGAATTTTAGTGCCTGTCTGCTAGATTGCGAAATTTGTCGCGTATTTACAACTTTTGAGGACTAAGTAGTTCATTTTATACACATCTGTGTGTTGTTTTAGTTCGTGTTCATGACTGTTATGTTTATTTTTCTTCTACATTCACAAATATTACTTCATTTATAAGTAACAATAAGTGACGAAGGGTCATGTTAACACTTTGTTAATGATTGAAAAGTTCTTGAGAAGTTCCTATGAGTGCTGATAGATAGAAAAGTTTCTGCAATTTATTTTCACCCTTTTTTGCTACGTTGCTGCTAAAAGCGATTTCGTGTCCTCTACGGCCGATAAACTTAAACTGTGTAATAGTAATTAATAGCTATATTGAAGAGCATAGCAGATTTGAATCTTTTGTTTAGGCCATAATAATCCACTAACTCCCTGAAAGTGAATGGCAACCTGCTTCTCTTCATTCATGAAATCATCGATAGCACATGACTGAATCCCATCAACGTATCCGGCCGAAACTTTGTAATAATCATTAAATAGGCACACTGCTTTGTAATTAAATCATTCGGGTTATTTATTAACAAGTTATTTGTTCCTTTGAGGAAATGTAAACAAAAAGTTTAATAGGTTTGTGCTTCGTGGAGCTCCAGACCCCACTTGATTCAAAAATCGCTTTCTTTAACATCCATTTTCCTTTTTTAGATTCACAGAAATGCCAACAAATAATTTTGTGGAAAGCTCATTCTGGAATTTCGATGCTCTCTTTCAGCCACAGCAACATCCTGCAAGAGATGCTCATGATACCTTCTTTTTATCTGGTATGTTGAGGACGAGATTTGCTCGTATTTATGTTGTCACCTGCAAAACACCGTCGGTGTACATTAGGCTAAACAAAACATTTTAGATTCCTGCAACGTCCTCTATATTCTTTAATGGAGCCACCATCCAAAAACTGACTCATTCTCTCCCTGAATCCCATCTCCAGGAATCCAGGGCTGGACGGACCTTAACTAAGCAGCTTGAGGGCCCAATAGGGCGATTCGGTAGAATTTAAATTTTCCAAATCAAAAGATATCAAGTTTTTGATGCAAAAACCGTACAAAGCACCCGAAATTTAGTGTAGGTGCAAAGTTTTACTTTCTCAGCGCTGGTATTTTCGTTTTTACGAGCGGTCAAAGGTCACGATTTTACAAGGGCTTAGACCCAGTGGGTTTAAAAGTTTCATCTTCTTCATTTTTCGCGGTCAGAAGCCACATAGCAACCAAAAAACTAAAATAAACGAACCGTTGCTAGCAGAGCAGATGCCAAAAAATTCTTATACAGGTATTTATGTTACAAGTATCTGAAAAATCTCCCGCAGAGACAAGACTTTTGTTATTAGGGGGTAATTTAAAAGACAAAAGATCAAAAGTTTGCAAAAAAATCAAATCAAAAAAAAATTCCTTGCCAAAATATTGGTATACTGCCTTGTTAAGTATGCCCGCAAATGTTTCCCATGTTTTTTGCAATTCTGATTATTATTATTTTCAATTTATTTACAACAGGTACTAGGAAGTTATAGCTAATGAATTACATAGCAAATCGAAACCTACTTCTAAGTAAAGTAAAAATTTACAATATTGGTATAAGTACAACAAGGAAGAAAAAATGTCAATTAAATAATTGAGAAACACAAAAAAAATAATAATTAGAACATTATGCAACGAATTCCAAGTGTGATTAAGTCAAGAAACCAACTTGAGGCATAATTATGCCGTAACTGCATGCTGTAGCTAACAGTATGTTTGTATCGTATATAGCTAGCTATATATAGCTAAGTAAAGATATAGCTATACCTCCATTACAATAATTGTAAGCATATAAACATGAATTATTACGATTTCATCAACTTCACTTTGTATTATATACATAGATAATAATCATAAATCTAAATCCACATAAGTTGCTTTATATTAGTTATTGAAATAAAGATAATAGTAAGGTTTTCTGAAATAAAGCAAACACATCTAAATAATACACATGTCTGTTAGAAAAGTATATTTTACTATAATACCTTTATTTTACCTCTAAAAGCACCTATATACCGGTTACTGTTCTAACCCATATACCTATACCTATAATAATACCTATTTTTATTTTACCTATTTTACTCAAATCAGAATTAAGAAGAGGAAAAACACTTGAACGTTATAAGCAAAGATTAACAGTAATAACTGTTCTTTATGTGAAAAGATTTCCGCCGTTGTTTTGAATTCGTTATTGTGAAACGAATTCGTAGAATCTGCACACTGGTTTAATGTCCTTTTAGTTAAAAGTCAATGCAAGTTTAAAGATTGCAAATTCTATTGATCGCGTCAACGACAGCGGTTTTCATTTTTCTGAGCTCTATAATGATTTGTTGTCTTGTGTCCGCCATGCCCAAACCATAAACGAAAGGATTGACAACAGTGTTTAGTTGCGTAAAGAAAATAGGTACCAGTTTGAGTGCTGAGGCATCATTCTTCGTCTCAAAGCGTACGGATATCAGGTAGAAGGCTGTAGGGCACATACATACCACGTACAATCCAACAACTGCGCTTGCGACTATGGCAACTTTTATTTCAGCTTTCCTGGCCTCTTTCTCCTCTGCGGCTGCTCCTGCATTATTGACAGGAAGCACTTTCATCTTCTTACGAGACAGCAGATACAGGCGAACTTGAACGCAGGTAAGAATAACTGAACTTGTAAGAACAACAATGGTGTAAATGATGTTGGTCGATTTGGTGAATTCAAAGCTCGAACTATAATCTGCTTCATATCTTGTTTTGTCCATAAATCCGCTGATGAAGGCAACTGCCCATATGCAGTATAATGCTCTGTGTACCAGTTTATCGGTGACAATGTCATGCAATCGAAGACAGTGAATGCATGCAATATAGCGCTCATAAGACAACAGAAGGATGCTGCCACTTGCGCTGACAACGGTTGTTTTAACAAGAAAATCCAAGAACTTTCGAATCACTTGACAGCCAGTAGAACTGCTTTTAGCTTGGGAAATGAAGCTTACAACATAAAGCAACGCAACTCCACCTATTTGAATACTGTCAGAGATGTTCAAACTGAGCAATATTTTGTGACGAGGAAGCCTCAAGTCAAAACGATATACAAGAATCTTGAACATGAGAATATACACAGGACAGATTATGAATGCCAGGAAAATAGCAAATGACCCAGCAGCTTTTTTATTGCAGCTATATGTTACAACAGCCGTATCATTTAAAAGCTTATAGTTAGCAGAAGTCTGATTGCTTGAATTCATATCGTCTTTGATGTCCTATTGAAGCTAACTTGCAAACTGCCTGTCTTGAATCAAATGAGTACTAAAAATTTATTTCACCCTATGTAGCTTTGTGTATGGGAAAAAGCCTTAGGAAAACAGAAGGCAATCTGTATAAACTTAAAGATTCATGAGTTTTAAATGTCTTCTCATTAGAAATGTATTGTATGGTGATCGCTTCTTGTTTGTTCCACTGTTTTCCACTCTAATTTTCTAGAGCTACAATGATTACTTTCTAGATCGGCATGCTTTTCGAAGTGAAGCGATAGCTGTGCAATAATCTGGGGCAGTAATTGATTTTAGCTGACAAGAGTGATTCTCGGCTTTGCTCAATGACACACTTGCCTGAAGGCCTATAGTCTTAGTATATATTTTCCTATTGTATTGAATTGTTGAACAGTGGAACCTGGATAACGGACAACGGACACGTGTGAGACACCAATGTTATTGTCCGTTGTAGAGAGGTGTCCGCTGTTTGGAGGTTTGGCTTAACAAAGTAATGACCTTTGAGACAAATGGAGGTTCCACTGTATCATGCTTTATTGGCTTAGATGATGATTTCGAAAATTATTAGTCGCTCAGGGTAATGATTAAGAAGCATGAATAGATCAACGATTTTCTTCATGTTGTTAATTCGTTGGGCTCAAATTCTTAAGCCTTGTTTCCATATTTCCTTGCATTGATTCCTATAGCCAATAGTGGCTGTACCAGTGCTGAGACACGGCTGTACCAGCGCTGAGACAGTGCTGTGACGGTTATGGCCTTTATAGAATCGGGAAGTTTGAATGATTATAATTTTTAGACTACAAGTGCTAGGACAATGAATTCAGTCTAATTCGTACTTAGACTAAATTTTGGATGCCTTTACGATTTCTGCATCAAAAACTTGATATCTTTTGATTTGGAGCATTTAAAATTCTACTGAATATCCATATTAAATAACAGTCAAACAAGCAAACTGTAGAATTCATGTCAAAATATATATTTTGATATGAAAATATATAACATACTTCATGTTACGTTTTTCCACTTACAGTCTCCCAAAAGAGTTGTAGGCCTAACAGTTGAGGATTTTAACCCGCAAAGTCAGGATTGGTTGTGAAGTGCAACTTCAGAGCAATTTTGAGGGCTGAGATATCCAAAATTCTCATCAACTTTCAGGGCTAGGCAAATGTCTAGTTGCTCATTGAAAAAAATGGTCTTACAAAATATCTAATTGTAAATAAAATAGACAATAATTGTTTTTCCTTTTTTTTAATGGATGACTGTGGAAAGAAAATAAAGATAAATTTGGAGAATTGTCTTTGATTCTTGCAACAGAAAGAAGCTTTCTCTCTATCGAGAGCAATTTTTATTGCTTTATGAAGGAAAACAAGTTTTTTCTCTTCTCTGTTCAACTGTTGTTAGCAATGAATTTAACTTAAACCTTTTATCCATCTTTCTCTTTCTAGAACCTGAGTTTGCCAAGCTGGATGACATTTCTGGTGACTACATAGAAGCAGTAAAGAATGTTCACTCACATGGTGGATACGGATCTGTTGGGTAAGAATATTAATAACTGTTCGTTGGGCGAAAAACCGTACGTTCAACGATGATGCTAAGTAGGCTAAATATTAGACTTACCCTAAGTCTAAATCTTTTTCATCCGAACACGAATTCATAACCGAAATGTGACAGCGTTGCGGAGGAGACAGTGAGAAAAGTGAACGGAGATTTAGACTTATACTCTTGTGCAGGTCATGAATAATTAATGAGTTTGCTGGAGGTTTGTTGTTTCTGCAAATGCTCAGGAGGTATGATAACAATCATGACCTGCAAAAGAGTATAAGTCTAAATCTCCGTTCACTTTCTCTTTGTCTCCTCCGCAGCGCCATGATATTTCTGGCATGACTGTGTTCGGATAAGGAAAGATTAAGACTTAGGGTAAGTCTAACTAAATATAGGAACGAAGTCAGTTTTCCGAGGAGAGCATTATTATAAAAATTATTTGTACCCATTAACCATGTTTGAAGAATGAGATCATGCCTAAGAGATCGAAATGAACAGAATAAAGTTGCCACTAATTTTGGCCCTCTCGCGTCTCACTATGATTAACTATTCTAAGGAAATTTGGTCACTGCCTGAAATTGGGGATATGGGGAAAATTGCCCCGGTTACGCCTTTTCTTGATCTGCTTGGTATTCAGGAAAGTTGATGCGAAATAGGCACAAGGCATGTTATGCTAAGGTACGTTTAATGAGGGGGAAATGTGCTTGGAAAGGTTCTTTCGCTAAAAGAACGTTGCAACTGTACGATTAGTTACTTTGCTTTTGAGGCAAGAAGTTTTAGTGCAATAAAAGTTAGAAATTTTGCTAGCGTTGAAAAACTGACTAACACTAGATGATAATTTGAACGAAAATTTTTTAAGTTTGTCAATTTCACATTTGATGAAGATGGCACTGTGGAGATCAATGTTGCAATTTCACCTAATTTTGACCTCTGATTACTACGCCCCATAAATTTTTTGGCAAGAACTGTTGTCAAAAAGCCCCGTTCTGCAGATTGCGAGAGCCTTATGTCTGCATACAGCCTCATAAACTAGACCGAATGCAATGCAGAAAAATTGGCAATACTCTATACGCCGTTCGTCAATCTCTATACGTACCACACTGACTTTTTTGAGTTGACAAAAGGGGAATCTTGCAATTCATCCTGGCTCAGCTTTATTTGCAATCAATTTTAACAATTTTAAGAAAATTGAGAATGTTGCAGTATGGTACTTTCAAATTTTCGCTCAGAAAATTATCACTGCACAAAATCTGAATTTATCACTACACAATTATGATTTATCACTGCACAAATTGGTTATCACTGCACGTTAGAATAATTCACATCAAGTTTTACCCCCTCGCCAGCTCTGATTCCTAGTAGATCCAACTTCTTTCACCCTTGACAGCCACCTAAACTCCCTTGTTTTTTCTGCGATTATTTAGCATGATTCCTGCTTTGTTTCTTAGTTTCATTGGGTTCCTACTGCTTCCTTTTGGTTCCCGCATATTCCGCTGATTCCCATTGTTTCCCGCTCATTCCTGACCTGGCCTTATTCCTTGCTCCAGCTTTTATAGATAAATTGCTTTTCTGATAGCAAAAATGAAGGTATGATTCATAAATTCATTTGTAAATGTTAATTTTTTTCTAGATATCAGTTTGATTGGAAGATAAAAGAAGCTAAAAAGAATTTACTAAGAACACATACAACAGCTGTTAGCGCAAAGATGTTAGCTAACTTAGGAAAGCAGGTAAATACTCCGCTGTACATCTTAATAAAGCTAATGGATCACTCTCTTCTAAGCGCCATTTAAATGCCAAAGTCTTCAACAACCATTCACCCAACAGTAATTCTGGGTAATATACCTTTTCAAAGAGGTCTTGGTCAGCGCAAAATTTTTCTGGAAGATGGCAGACATCTCGAGTAAGGGAATCCTCTCCGCGTGCGTCGTCCGTGATTTCGGTCGCTTTAAGAGGTATTGTGCAGCAAATTTTTCTTCAAATTCGCAAATAATAGAGGGAAAAGAGAGAAAGGGAATCTGCGACAATAAATGTTGTAAATAACTGCAGAAACTTAGCAACAAGATGCAAGTAACTCACAAGAAGGAAAATTCTTGATAAATGCCTCCTTGAGCAGATGAGTGACTCGTTAAAAGATTGTTTCACTTTAACTTCAATAAAACGTGAATGTGAAGCAAAATTGGCTGCATTGCATCTCGCGTAACGGCCACAGCACAAATCACTGCGCGCGGAGAGGATTTCCCTACTCAAGATTTCTGCAATCTTCCAGAAAAATGTGGCGCCGACTGATACCTCTTTGAAAAGGTCTATTGCTGGGTCATTTGAACACGATGGTTTGTCATCCGTCAACCACGTTTCCCATATGTATCGGACTTGAAGTTACTCGTGGGAAGATACGCATGAGTATCGTATTATTGCCTTTTCAGAAGACTTTACGCAAAAATATCAAGGCTGCGAATGCATTGAAAACCTGTTGGCAGAAGTCTTTATGACTCTCTGTTTAAAAACGTTAGATAACGAGTTTTAGGCAATGTATCAAAACCAGAGCTCATTATTATCCGTTTTCATCGTTATGTTCCGTATTTTTTTTAGCATCTTGATTAGGACATTCTTCTTATCTTTGTATGGAAAATCTGACCAATTGTTTCATCTTTTTTCAAGGAAACATTTACTCCTTCAAAGTTCTTTTCGATTGATCGAGTTTTCCGAAATGAGAGCTTAGATGCAACACATTTAGCAGAATTCCATCAAATCGAAGGATTGGTTGCAGACTACGATTTGAGTCTTGGACATCTTATTGGAATTCTACACCAATTTTTTAAGAAATTAGGTAAGTAAAATACTAAAATAACTTAAATATAGTGCTTTTGCTCCTGGAGATTTTAGAGAGACAAAACTGATCGCTTCCTTTTTGAAACAGTATTGTAGACACAATTGGCACACTAGTTTCAAATATATAATTTCTATCAATTGCTATTTACTAGTGGGTTACGGAATTGGTGATAGTAAAGGAGTAGAGAAGCAAGAAGTTGAAAATAGCAGATTAGAATATCCCGGGTTAGTTTTAGATTCCACCCAGACAATGTTTTTTAAATGAGGCAAGCAAGCAAGCAATCTTTATTTGTCAATGCAGGTCAGGGGTTCTGGCAGCTATACAACTGATGTGGACCTGCAGCTTGTGCCACCAGACTGATATTCTAGAACGAATACTCTGGGTACTCATTTACCGACCTCGGAAGGATGGACACCTGAGTTGACTG
Organism: Chrysaora quinquecirrha; assembly: GCA_014526335.1. NCBI lineage: Eukaryota > Metazoa > Cnidaria > Scyphozoa > Semaeostomeae > Pelagiidae > Chrysaora > Chrysaora quinquecirrha. Next base: position 3,779,494 of record JACTAT010000004.1, read on the forward strand.
TAGAGTAGAAAGTTGTCCCGAGGAGATTCGAACCCACGACCTTGCGATCATGAGCCGAACGCCTTGACCACTCGGCCACACCACCAGGAATCTAAACAGTTGGTACAACTTGTTAGCCGTTATGGGATTTTCAATCCTCTTTGTCTGCCAAGTGGACTGCGAGCCTTCAAATTCCTCTGAGTCTACATCTTTGACTTCACATAATTTCTCTGTTAAATAGCTACTTTGTCTAACATTCAAGTGAAGAAAAGTGTCTAATGTAATAGATACTGTATAATCTCATTGCAGATAAATTATTTCGTTATTACTGACTTTCGGGTGTAGCCTATATTGTTAATTATAACCTGTTGCAATACACCTTTTCAACTAAGAGCCTCGTTTTCAAAATTAACGAAAATTTGTTCGTACAAAAATTTTGACCCCAGATTCAGATTGAGCATTTTAGTGTTGACGCCAATTTTTACGATTCTAGTCCTTACGGTGATGTTATAGCGACGAAAAGTTTGAAAATTTATAAAGGATTTGACCGTGAAAAATCGCTCGGGGTGAAATTTTACACCCTCAGTCATTCTTCACGGTCAAATCCTTTATAACTTTTCAAATTTTTAATCGCTATAAAATGAACATCGTAAGGACTAGAAGCGTAAAAGTGTGCCCAAACACTAAGACGAAGGTGCTGAATTCGAATCTGACATCGAAATGCTTCTGTGACACAATTTTACATTTTTTTGAAAACGAGGCCCTTAGTTCGAAAGGTGTATTTGCTTCCAACGTACCAGCTACTGAGGTCCCTTCAAGTGCGTCATAACGAGATTTTAACTGGCATATGCTGAATATTAATTTTCAATTTGAACGGTTTTTTTGTGTTTTACTTCAGGTATTGAGAAGTTACGTTTCAAACCAGCTTTCAATCCATACACTGAGCCCAGCATGGAAGTTTTTAGCTATCACGAAGGTGTGTACATTGTAACTTAATCTGAAAAATATATCTAAATCATTGCTGTCATTTTAATATTGTAATATTAATAAACGTTCTTTTAACGGCTTGATATTGGACTACTATGGTAACTGCAGAATTGGAATGACATGCGCTGGAGTAAAACCCTGGCCGAACGATGCAATATTTGTTGCAACATATGTTGCATGGAGTCGCAAAGGTAGAGTTTTGCATGGAGTCGCACATGTGTTGAGAGAATAGTTTCGTGAATTTATTGATAATTATAACGATATCCCTTCAGTATAAATACAAATTAAGTGAATTAAAGATTGACAGCACATGCAACTTTATTCGAAAATATAGCTTAATTCGGTATATTACAAATGCTCTGCGTTAAACCATCGAAAAGTAGCTATTTTTATATGGTAGAATATGTTGCTTGCACCAAAACTGGTATTGATTTGCGAAATGTTTCTGCAAAGTTTTGTCGAGGTATCTTTTCTATTTACAAAGTCATGGAGGTGTCAGTTTTGGAACTTGGCCAATTTTTTAACAGTGTGGAAATGGCGTCATGAAATTAAAAACGTGCCAAAACTCACTGATTTCATATGATTAAAAGACATAGCTGCTAGTTCTTCTACAATTTTCTTGTCTTCTCGCTATGCCTGTGCGCTTGCTTTCATTGATAAAGGGTGGTTTACTCTAATGCTATCTACTTGCAACTTTCTTGATATCCATATTTTCATTTGCAGATATCTTGAATGTAGTAGTTTAAATGAAAGACTTTAAGTGCATTTTATGTTGAAGTTTTTAGTAAAAAAAATCTGAACACCTGTTTTCTAGGATTAAAGAAATGGGTAGAAGTTGGAAATTCCGGAATATTTCGTCCTGAAATGTTGTTACCGATGGGCTTACCTGAAAATGTGTCTGTGATTGCTTGGGGACTATCTCTAGAAAGGTAAGTTAATTTTGCGCAATATGGGTAGAGGTAGTTCGATGTATATATCAGGGGATAAATTGAGACTTTTTTGCTATCGTTGCAAGTCATTGGTTTTGTGCTTTATCGCTGTATAGTACTAGGCTAACGTAGGCATTGCGACCCAAGTATTACTTTTTGATTTGACAAACCTTCATTTTGCCTTCCTGGACGTATGTTACAGAGACCTGGCAACTCTTCTCAATCTTCGTTGTGAGTTTGATCTTTCTGGGAATCGAACCCGCGACCATGACAAGTATTCGTAGCCAATAAAACTCGTTCATCGCTTAGCTATTCTCACCATAACTTTTCGTTACATTACCAGCAATTCTGCCACTATGTGAATTGGAAATCATTCGAGTTTCCAGTATTTCATGCTGTATTCACCTATTGTTGCCGTTCATATTGTTGTCTCAGCCAGTAAACAAAACATTCCGTGAAGTGTTTCATAGCCGAATTGTCCAATGCTGGTTTCTGGTTGCTAACTCTTGTACATACAGTCTAGGCTTTGAATCGATTTAATTTTGACCTGGACCTACTCATCTCATCTAAATTCCTTTGCTCTAAGATCTTCATACTTATTGATGCGATTTGAAAGCAAACGAACGGCCTGTCTTTGATTCAATAAAACTTAAAATTGTTAGTACATCCATTTTGTGCCTCATTATGTGCCTATGATCGTTTGAAAACCTTCAATCTGCAGATTCAGATTCAACAGTGATCTCTTTCATGGATGCATCGCCTACTGAACTATGTTTGGTTTCATCATATTCACAATCCTTGTCACAATCGTCCCATATTCATAATCACATTCATAATTAGAAGAGATCACTACCGTTTTCCAAAACATTGCGTTTTCCGTTTCAGGCCTACTATGATAAAATACGGGATTTCCAACATCCGTGATCTTATTGGGCATAAAGTTAACTTGGAAATGGTACAACGTAATCCCGTTTGCAGACTGGAATAAAAAAGTATAAACTATAGACATCATTTATTTCGCCACTAAATAATCTAATTAAAACACCATTGTCAATGGAGAATATTCAGCAATATAGAGAAAGTTGCAAAGTGAAATTTTCATCGGAATTTTTTTCTAAGTTTAGTTAGCTAGTTGCATCACCTTACGCCGGGGCACTCATTACAGTACTTTCCAACTTTATTGTCTGAATATCGAAGACCAGTTGCTGAACAAGTACTTTTCTAATAGATTTGTTTTAACGCATATTCTATTTGTTAGTTGATAGCGTTTCTTCTGAACGAAGAAAGCATAGATTAAGCGTCGCCTTGAGAAGCTTGCGTCGCTTTTTATTCGACATAAAAAAACTGAAAAGACACAAGAGAATTTGCAAGTGGAAACGCATTCGGGTAAGCTGAGTGCTTATTGTTACTTTGCATATGCCCTGGTTCCATAACAGCCTCCTTTGGGCTTTGCGTTTATTTCGGTAGTTTCGTTCCGAGACTAAAGAACTTCACAATCGCGCACGCTCAATTTCCACAGTATCGAATCCCTCGAAGGAAGCAGCCTCTTTCGTTGATTGGTGACGCTTGTTCGAGACGTCTGCGAGGGCTAGGGCAGTCGTCGCCCAAAACTACAGAAATGGACGCTGTGGAGTCTTTGGGATACTGTGGTATCGTGGTCTAGTCCAACTGGCTCGTGGTTTCAGAAGCTTGCTCGAGTCCCAGCTACGATAGCGTCACAGCCAGGGTCGAGGTCTCGATTAGTTAACTTATTACTGATATCCTAGCGACTGGCGCTAAATATACCATTTCACCTCCACCTTTCACTTTCACGCCGGCTTTTAGGGACTAATTTCGTGTATTTCAATGACAGACATTTTTTATGTTGAAAATCTGTCGCTAACAATGCAAACTTTTGCGCGCTCAGCGTAATTAAAAGATCGTTATTTACAGAGAGATTTTACAAATAAGTTAGCATATAGGCCGACACACCTGTCTTCTAACAACAGTTCATTAAACTTTGAGCGAATCTCGTAGTACTGTACGCTATTTTGCTCAAATCGACAAAATATTTATGAAGTTATGTGGGTAAAAATCATTAGCTCTTAATAATTTTCCTACGGAGATTTAAAAGTTAAAGCTTTTACAGTACATTTTGGTTTACACTTGATGAAGTTGATTCAAACCTGGTGAAATTTTAGCTGTGACATCTGTATCTGTGTACAATGGATTTCTTGTACAGAATCAACCTATATAAGGTCGAAACTGATCTACCTACATCAGTTACAGTGTGTGGTACCGTGCCTTTGACAAGAATCTTATTGCGTGCAAAATATTGGCTGATTAGGCTGAATAGCATAAATTCACCGCATCGTATTGGTTTTTTTAAGAAATTTTGTAGATTTCGTCTTTCTTAATTTATCTGCTTCTGCTTCACCACTATTTCGAGAATCCAACATGTTGGAACGATAGCAGTGTTCTTTGGTACTAATAAGGAGTTTCAAGAAGTTAGCAGAATCTGGAAGATACAAAGAATTGATATCCAAGACATTGGATGATACCACGGTTGGCATTCAATAGTAAATATGATCGCCAAAGATGTTCCTCTGACTGAATCTTTCAAAGTAACATTTAGCACGTTAGGTTTAATTACAAATGTAGTATTACTTGCTATACTACGAAAGAAAAATGGCAAGACGATTTTTGATCTTACTATTGCTAGCCTTGCATTTGCAGACTTTATTTTCGCCTGTTTGATGTTCATTGACGCAGTTATCAAATTCGCAGAGACAGGTCCGTTTACACTTAGTGTACATCGTACAGACTGGTCAGATATGCTTGCAAACACTGGTCTCATTTGTTCCTTTTTCCATACTGTTTTCATTGCCATTCAACGACTTATTGCAGTGGTATTTCCGTTGAAATGTCGGTTTATTCTAACGCGATTCAGATGTAAAGTTGCCATTGCAGTAATGTGGGTTATCTCTATTTTGATTCCGGTGGTTGTTATCGCGGCCCCAACAAGAACAATTGTATTGTTTTCGAAAAGACTTATCTTACAAATTGCGTTATCATGTGGATTTCTGCTAATATTCCTGTATATTTTCATCTGTTACAAAATAATGAAACGTAAAAGACTGCCTACTCAAAATGGGCCTAGCCAATCAAGTACGAAAGTAATTATGCATTCACTTGCAGTAACATTAGCATTTGTCATTTGCATATTCCCTGCGTCACTGCGAGCTGTTTTTCCTGGGATAATCAACGACTATCTGTTCATGGTATTCAAGGACATGTTCATGTCGCTGAATCCATTGGCCGATTCAATTCTCTATTTCTTTTTCAACTTTTGCAAGGGTAATAAATGTTGTTGCAAACAACAGCCTAAAACAGAGCCAGCTCGCTCAGTTGGCCAAGACAATCCTGGGCATGTCACATCGGATGGTTTATAAAGAAGGGACAACGTGGGGGATATGGCACAGTTGCAACAATACCAAAGCTGGTACATTTCATTGAAACTTTGCACTTTTAGAGCTCATATTTTGGAAATCCGGAATTTGCCTTTGAATTTACAACACTATAGTTTTAAAGTTATCTCTATGTTTGACATTTTACCTTAATGTGTGTTATAAATCGGTTAAAACGACGGAGATGGTTATAAAATACTCGCTTTTAACCCGCTCTCGGAGATAGAATACTGTTTAGATTGTCGTAGGAGCCAAAAGGCAAAAGAAAATACAGTAGTTATTCGATTTTGCGCCCCTTCGTTGATCCTGACTTCGATTATCCGGTCCGTCAAAAATTTTCAACTAAGAAATCGTTGTTAAACGAATACTCTATTTTTCTTTGCACGAACCACCGGAACATCAAAATGTCACGTGGAAATGATGACAAAATGACTCTAAAACCTCGTATAATCTAGTCTACTGAGAATGTTTGGTTTGAAAAATAAATTTGAAAACTACTCGTGTTAGATTGCAACTGGTTTTTGCTGTGATTATATTCCATTATCCGGAATTTTGGATTGTCCGCACGCTCTAATATATCGTGTACCGAGTAGGCCGGATAATCGAATAACTACTGTACCCCGATTATAAGGTCCTTTTTTGTAACGTAACTTTATACAATACATGCTTATGACTGCTTATAGTTATAACGTACCAAATGCTACGCTTGTAACGTGCGGAATACCTTCAAGTACGTTATGACGGGGTCACACTGTAATAAAAGCAACAAAATTGATTATCATGATAATGCAAAGAGCTTTTTGCCTGGCGAGATGAGATCCACATCAGCGTTAAAGCTACCAGAGCCCCGACCTACCTACGTTAACAAGTGGAAAAGAGTGGCAATCAAGAAAAGGTATCAGTTGCATGTAATCGTATTGGGTAACGTGTTTTTTTTGATAAAAAATTCTTAAATGGACATGTGAGCCCATTTCTCTGTGTGTCTGTGTGCACCATGTTCGATTGGGGTAAAATCCCTAAAACATACCAGGCTTAATTTGTTGTCGCTTCATCAACAGTTTTATTTCTTATTTAGTTTTTTATGGGCATTTCAGCAAACAAGACTGATAATAAGACGATCGATTGATTCTATCGCAATTCAGCTGTTTGATCCAGGGACGCCGGAGCGATGGTAGGGCAAAGGGGGCGGACAGGAACGTAAGGGCAATTGAGATAAAAAAATTAGCGGGGTTTGGTGGTACTCCCTAAAATTTTTTTGTGTCCACGCCCTTAAGATTGGCTTAAAATGCAACAAAAGTTTTTCAACGAGTGTAAATAATGTTTTTATACGACAATTTTTGGCTATGCCTCCACATGTACGCATTTCGAATTGCACAATAATGGCAACACATCGTTTTTAACGTTGTCAAATTCAATTATCGATTTACATTCAAAAGGCACTCCCCCTTGCCCCCCTTAAGAAAGGGCAGGAGGGGCGCTTGCCCCCCCCCGCGCCCCCCTCTCCGGCGTCCCTGGTTTGATTGCTATTGAAGGCTTGTAAACCATGTGGTTAATTTCGCGGCAAACGTTTTTTGGCTGACACTCTTAGGCTAATAGTCAATGTTTCTACATGCGATGATGTTATATTGCCAAACGAATTATTGGTTTCTTAAAGGCTAAAGGCAAAAGAAAATGAAAGATGGTTTATTTCAACTTATTATTAATGATAAGAAAATTCTAAATTTCCTAGTACAAAACATTCCATATTTATATCGATGGCTTCATCATTCCTTGCCAGCATCATTTTGTTGTAATCTCTTCGTTTTTATAGCTCTTTGAAAACAGTATCTGTGAAAGAAATAAAATTTGTAGCTTGCTCTTAGTTGATACAGGGACAAGAACATGAGGCATTAACTTCAAACCTTTTAAGACATCAAACACCTATGCTTTGCTTACTTCCATGTTTCCCCGAGCAGCACAGGGGAATGACTTTGTCTTAGCCTTATTTGTGGCATTGCAGGTAACTTTGGCATTGCCAGGTTCCATTTTCCGGAACACCCTGTATATTTAGGCGAAACTAGTTGTTTTTGATAATGCTAACTGACCAAGCCATTGCATAATGTGGCAGATTATATAATGTGGCATTGCAGTTGACCCGTAGCTTTGATTAACTTATCAAAAAATTATCAAACCAAAGACTTATAGAATTTAGGCGTAGGTGTGACATTGCAGGAGACTTATATTAAGGCCGTGCGATTTGTGACCATGCTGACTGACCGAGCCATTACATAATGGGGCACGTTACATAACGTGGCACTGCAATTGACCTGTAACTTGAATAACTTATCAAAACACTATCCAACCAAAGACCTATAGAATTTCGGCGTAGGTGCAGCATTGCAGGAGACTTATGTTAAGGCGAATCTAGTATTTTTTGTGACCCTACTGACTGACGGAGCCATTACAAAATGTGGTACATTACATAAAGTGGCACTGCAATTGACCTGTTACTTTGATTAACTTATCAAAAAAACTATCAAACCAAAGACCTATAGAATTTCAGTATAGGTGCAGCATTGCAGGAGACTTATATTAAGTCGAATCTAGTATTTTTGTGATCATGCTGACTGACCGACCCATTACATAATGTGGCAGATTATATAATGTGGCATTGCAGTTGACCCGTAGCTTTGATTAACTTATCAAAAAACTATCAAACCAAAGACCTATAGAATTTCGGCACAGGGTAGCATTGCAGGAGATTTATATTAAAGCGAATCTAGCATTTTTGTGACCATGCTGACTGACCGAGCCATTACATAGTGTTGCAAATTACATAATGTGGCACTGCAATCGACCTGTAACTTTGATCAACTTATCAAAAAAGTGTCAAACCAAAGACCCATAAAATTTCGGCGTAGGTGTGGCATTGCAGGAGACCTATATTTGGGCGAATCTAGTAATTTTTGCGATCATGCTGACAGACCGAGCCATTACATAATGTGGCACTGCAATTGACCTGTAACTTTGGTTTACTTCGCAAAAAAACTGTCAAACAAAAGACTTATAGAATTTTGGCATACATGTTGTTATAGCATTGCAGATGACCTATATTAAGACTGATCTATATTTTTTTTATTTTTGCTCATTGACTGATCTTTCCTAATGCGGCGCTGCAGTGGACCTGTAATTTTACATAGAGGCCTTCTTAGAAGAGTATAAAGTAACAGTCTTTAATTGTCTAAACAAGATAATTTGGGAAAAGTGTTATGAAAACTATTCCACACTGAGATTCACTGAGAGATGACGTTGCCGATCCTACAGTCCCTGCAATATCTTCTAAGACAGGCATCAGGCATGAAATCATCATATGATACATCAAGGTTGGGGTAAAATTGTTGTTTGGATCTCGTGGGTTAAGAATGGACTTAAATTGTGGGGATCAAAATGAAACAAGTTTACTGTTGTGGAGCTTAACTGCTATCGCTGGAAGAAAGTTTTGCGACGTAAGACAAAATGCTACATTTGAAGGCAAATTTCGCAGATGAGACAAAACGGGATATTTCATGGGGACGAACTTTCGCGTGTCTTAAATTCGATATGTTTTATATGTGATTTCCTATTTAAAATTTCGGGTTTTCAGGTCATCCATGAACGTTGGACATGAAATTTTCATATTAAAACGAATATATTTCAGAGAACATAGCTGAGAGAAATTAATTTCTTCCAGAATCAAAATTTGTGAATTTATCGCCCTAGAAATTGAACTGTGCCCCAGAAACTACAATAAACTTTTGTCAACTTGGATACAAGGCCCGAAAGAAAAGGGAAAGGTTTCTTCCGCTAAACTTCTTCCCTTAAGCTACTGCAAGTAGAAAATGTAGCTACTTACTCTCACAGCGAACATCCTTCAGTAAGCGCACATTCAATACAGCAAATCTGTTATAACCAGGAAGAACACATTTCCAGCATGTTCGTCTTTTATCAGGTGTCATATGAACTGTTCTGCAATACCGCTTGTTGCATTCAATTGATTGGAAGCCTTTTGTTGCGTAATAATTCGGTTTGATTTTGCCCTTCTGAATCAGATAATCACCAGCATCATCGCAATCCAATTCAATAAATGATGATCTAGGGGCTGAAAATATCAAATCATTTAATAAATGGATTGTTTGTAGTTATTTAGTGCACTGAGTAAAAAAGAACCTTTTCCTTAACTCCTACTATCGCAGAAACATAACTCGATTAGGTTTGCTTTTTTATATGTTCTAATGTTTTTAGTATGGACGTTTTCTCTACATCACATAAGGCCTGGCTAAACTAGGAGACGTGTGGCGCGCGACATTGATGTCTCTTCAGTGTCTCCCATTTAAGCCACCCTCGGAAACTTTGTAGCGCGCGACAAAATTTGTAGCAAGAGACACGCAAATTTTTCTGGGAGACAACGGAGACATTTCTTGTTTCAGCGACATGCAAATGACTCAGGGGACATGTTGCTCGCTTTCGCATGTTTAGCCACCCTGGGAGACGCGCCGAATATAGTGTCGCGCGCGACAAGTCTCCTAGTTTAGCCACAGCTTTAGAGTACTACTCTTCTCCTCACTATTTAATTATTCATGATATTAACGAAGACTCGCCATGGCCGAACATAAAGCCAAAAAAGTTGAGTCTTGGTCTGTAGCTATTAC
>JACTAT010000004.1:3790001-3825607 GCA_014526335.1 Chrysaora quinquecirrha
GTGTCTGTTTTGTTTCTTTTCAAGTTAATTTTGCTGGTTCAAATCACTCTGCGCGCGAAAGTAAAGACCTGCATATGAGAACCACTGCTTTTAAGAGCCTTCAGCCTTCCATTACATTGCAGATTCGCTTGTGAAAAACATTGTTTGACTGATTGGCTACAACACAAAACATTGCTCGTCAAACATTTTTTTGTTTGATACAAGTGCATATTACTGTGGGAAATCTGCTTGTCAAGAAAAGTTTGCAAAGTGACAAAACGGTCAAACATTGCCTGTAAAGCAAAATCTCAAATGTTTGAACATCAATGTTTGATCGTTTGAGTAGGGTCTAATGGTAGATTTCTTCGCGATCTGGGCGGAAGACGGTAAGCGGTAGGGAAAGTTCCCGTTGATCAAAAAGTTAGCGTTCAACTTCAAAACGGAAAGCTGTACGATCGGTAAACAGTACAAGCACGCGCAGAGGACATTTTGGACGTTTAAAACGGTTTTCTTAAGGAACGGCTTTCGGCTTTTGAAAGCTAAGCTTACGTCATCTTTTGATAGGCGGAAAATTTCCTTCCCCCGTTTTCTGTCCATACTGTCAAGAGACAATCCACTGAAAGACCCAAGATTAAGGTTCCTATATGCGGGTTTTTGCTGCGAACGATGGCTTTAGATATATAAGCAGCAGCAGCGAAGCTTACTCACCTGGTTCCAAATTATTTGCCTTTTCCTGTCAATTTTTAGAAAAGCCTATTCGAGAGTGGGCTTCTTAGCAAGGGGCTGTGTAAAATTTAGCCGCATCCTCCAAGCTTAAAACAAGACCTATGTCAAAATATTCGTAATTTAAGCTCAATGGCCTATCTAGCAACCCTGGACCTTTGCACATAAGTCGCTTCAAAACCTATGCGCAGCATAAGAGCGGGCAAAGCTCCAGTAGCTACAACATGGTATATGGTCGCAACGAGTTTATTCTGCATCGACAGCCGTACGCGTATAAAGCATTTGCTAATTTTTTTGCTGCACCTAAGCCTCCTTGCCGAAATTTGTTTTTTTTTGTATCGATAGTGTAGATATAGATGCTTGCTAGTTAATTAATCTTTGCTGTTTGAACATGAAAGAATCGTATTTTTCACTGTACTACATGTTTTGGATGGTTGCAATCAAACAATGTTAGTTAAACATTTGAAATATGCTTTGCAAACGATGTTTGACCCTCTTGTCACGTCGCAAAATATTAAAAATATTTGTATCAAGCACAAAATTATGATCATTTTTATCATGATTATTATAATCATAGTTATGATCATCGTTGCCCTGATCGAAGTGATTATTATAATAATCATGATCATGATGGTGATTCTCGTGATTATGGTAACAATGATGATCATGGTAGTGACAATTACGGCGACCACAGTTTTATTGTGTTTTTACGCATACTATCACCCCTGCCCTGTCAATAATCCCATTTTCACCGTCCCTCGAGAATCTGGTGTCTTCTAGATGTTCCTTTCATGCTTTCTCTTCATCGTAAATCTTCACCATATATATTTTAGATTAATTTAGTGTATACATAGTTGTGTTCTAGATTTTTATTCCCAGTTGTGTTTGTAGCTTAAGCATCAGTAATGCATATAAATTACAGTTTGTTTTGTTTGGACTTTAATGATTGACTGTATGATTAGAATAGCTGATATTACATCGCAGTGTAATTTCCGTCCTTGTTTCAAGACGAGAACAGCCTCGCCACGAAACAGATCGCTTACAAGACTTGCTGATTTGTGTTCTTGTACGAACCTAATCTGAAAGGCCCTAACTAAATGCTGGTCTTGGCAAGACCGTCTTGCCACGAGGCTTAAGTGACCATGGTTATTGATTTGTAGTCTGATGTTACTGCTCTGCTCTCGGGTTTCCAGTTGGCGAAAAACTTCGCGCGAAGAGCTTTCGCAACGAAAATTAGAAACCTCTGCGCGCGAACCTTTGACAGGTTTTGCATTCTTTGTGAAATGTTGTTTGCGACTGCAAGTTTGACCATTGTTTGTAGCCGTCCTGCAAAGTTTGGCCAGTATATTACATTTGGTTGTTTGCTGTCCTTTATGTTCTATTTTCAATGAGCTTTTAGACGGTGGATATTTTCAGGACACTTAGACTAGAGTATGCAATCGAGAAAAGCGTTACCTTAAGTCGCAAGCATGTATGAAAGCCTGTAGACGTCGAGTCAAACGCTGTCGGAAGAGCAGAGAGCGGTAACATCACCTCAGCTGCGCGATAACTAATAAGCGGTAAGATTTTATCGTGTTGGCCTTTTCACGCTGGCGCAACACGTTCTGTTGACACGGCGATTGTCTGTTCTCTTCTTCAAACACTATGTAAGAAAGCTAGTGGCGGAGATATCGAACGTTATTGATTGGTTTTGCAATTGTTAACTTTTCTAGTTTAATCTATACGTTACGTATATATATACATAAATTTGTTGCTGCAGTAAAGTTTCTTATTAAAATCTCAATGTTAGTCAGTGACTTACCGTTGAACGCAGAGTGTTTCTTGTTTTTGAGCCTTGTTGGTGAAATAAAACAGAATACTGTATGAATTAAGTCCATTCCTGGTGAGATGCCAGCGCTTTAAGTGCCCGTTTTTTGCTGGCCCTTGTTTTAGACACAATCAACATATCTGCTACCACCACTTACACTGACTAGAAGTGTGTGCTCATTGAAAGTAGAAACTAGCGAACACTTGAATTTCGAGACAATAGCTCGCAGCTTAAAATTCTTCTATATAGGTCCGTTCACATGGGAGAATAACCAAGCTTTAAGCAACCACCCTACGGATGTATTAAGTCATTGCGCCGTGTGACATCCTTGTCTTGCATTTATGTCATACCAGTTTATCCCTTAAATCCCATCTCCAGCATATTTGTTCGGCATCAAAAGCGCTTGGCCATTGCGCATTCTCTATCTTCGGTAGCAAAGAGTGCAAAGTCAACTTTTCCGTGACTGAAATTGCCCGAAAAGGTTACAGCCATTCAGAAATGAGTAATGAATGCTTCGAACTTGGATTGGATGGTATTAACTCAAACTCTCCCTTCTGTTCCACCCAAGAGTAAGAAAACGCGGGACGAGTGCCTTTTTGCTTTTGCGTACTAATGCTGAAAGTCCGGTCGAGAAAGCTGTCGATTAAAACTGTGGAAGTGGTCACCGCTCTTAACACATTCTATAGGAGTGTCAGCTATAACCAGTGTCCTTAGTGTCCTACAGGTGAGGTTCTTGCTTGTTGCAGAAAATCACTTGAACGTGGAAGACCATCCCAAAGGTCACATTGCATGCAGTTCACCTTGCGCTCAAGAAGATCGTGGGGAAAATCGGAGAGAAAAATGAAAAATTCGCGAGAAACAAACTCCCAAGCAAAGTTGACCTCACTTGCAGTGGCTTCAAATGCGATTTTGTGCCCAACGAATCAACCCTGCAGAAAAAAGATCTTACTGTGGTCACAAGAAAATTTCATTGCATAAAGCTGGCCATAGAGAATGCCACAGATCTCTTGACTGAAGCTGGTATCCAACTTTTCACTAAACAAAAATGATAAAATAGTCTTCCACAATGCCTGCCAAAAGTCTTGGAACACTCGCACTATTTTACTCAGATGGTAGCAAAAAAACCCCTCCCCCTCAAACAATGTTGTTTTTCTGTGGTTTGGAATATCCCATGAGAACCCGCAATGCATTCTATGAAAGCTCAGACTGTACAAAAAAAGAGCAACATTGTTTTGGGGTGAGGGGGTTGATTTTCTGTATTTCCCCGCAAGAAAGGGAAAAGGAGTCGTATTTTCATAAAAACTACAGGGGTGTTTCAAGGACTTTTGGCAGACATTGTAGCCATGCATGCAACTATAGTCATGGCTATAGAATTGCTGCGTGATTAACAGTGATTTCTGCCTTGCATTTGGCGCACTCTTCATTCTCCTGGTTCTTAGAGCCTCAAAGGGTCACAGAGGGATTGGAAAACAGGAATTGAGGGATTTCCACTCTCTCTTCACCCTGTTTCCCAGAGCCTCAAAGTGTCACACAGGGATTGGAAATCAGGAAACGAGGGGTTTTCCTTCTATTTTCCTCGCTTCTTACATTCCACTGCCTGTTATGCATGAATGCTCTTGTGACCAGGGTACTGAAGAGTGCGCGAGAGATATCAAATACCTTATCACTAACTTTTATGTTTTAGTTCGCTTTCTGCTCTTGCGCTCAGTGGCAATGACAGGAGAGCTTGAAACCTTTACACTCTTTTTTTTAATAAGCAACTGTTCAATAAGCAACCAGGGCTGGAGATTGTGCTAAAATTTCTGGTGAAATAGCGTTCTTTATACTGTACATCCTTGCAAACTTGTCAGTTACATTGAGAAGCCAGAAAAGAGCCAAAATAAGAGGTTTTAGTGGGTACCAGGCATTCTGTGAGCGCTGAAATCCTAGATATGTTAAGCAACTCTTGAGGGCTGGACCAAAGTCAAGTTGCTTATTGAAAGAAAAGTGTGTGGTAAGTTTTACTTTTTACAGGGAATTTAGTAGCTCTTCTTTTCATACAGCTTGGGACAGTTGTTTGTAGTCCAATTTTTTTATTCTTTTGCAGAAGCTGAAGCTGGAAACAAGAATGTAGGACACTGACAAACTGATTTTCTTTTAATCACGATCATAAAGGGAAGTGAACACCGTGAACAGAACTTCAAAAGGCTTGCAAAAATATGAAACCAGGTGAAATTCTTAATTACCAATTTATCATGCAAAAAGTCCCAATTCACATTTATTCTTAAATACCGAAAATCCTCGAGTACACGCTTTTTTTATAAGGAGCCTACCTCAAGGCCTAGTTCTTAAAATTCCTTATTTTTGGACCTCTTTTGAGGCAATCGTAGTTAAAAGAAGTTCCTTAATAGTTCCTTAATTTTAACTGCACATACGGTGGTCATAACAATAATAGAGAGACACTTGCATGTGAGCAAAGCTCGGGACTACTCAAGGAAACATTTGATACATGCTTAACGTACAATTTATGTGATTTTCGACTGCAAATGAATAGAACCGTCTTTCTAATTCTTGATTTGTTGCAGCGATAAAAGCATTCAACATTGAAAAGTTCCTTAATGATCTTCTCTTTAGTAGTATAAGTTCTTTAAATTTTCGGGCCTTCTACACGTAGGTTCCTTATAAAGTGGTTAAGCCCCCATAAACCCCCTCAAATACGCCCCAACTAAGAATTCGTTTGTCGGATAACTCCCCCCTCGAAGCCCCCCATGGGGAATTATTCGAGACCTTGTGAATTTGTTTTTGCCTATCGTGCATCTTTCAATTTATTAAAACACTGAAAAAGCATGTGCTGACAAGTTTTACTGTCGATTCAACCAATAATCAGCCATTGGCTATTGGCAAACAGCTGATTTTTAATTTTGATTCTAGAACACAGATGAGCTGTTTTTTCTGTCTCTGCAATTCTGTCGAAAACACACTGGAACTATTGAACTTCAAAATAAGCCCTCCCAAAAACGAATTCTTAGATGATTCCCTCGAATAAGCCCGCAAAAACGAATTCACAAGGTCTCGAATAATTCCCCATGGGGGCTTCGAGGGGGGGGGAGTATTTGCAAAAACGAATTTTTAGATGATTCCCTATAATAAGCCCTCCCCTTAAGTAAGACCCCATCCAAAGATCGTTTTTGCAAATAAGCCCCCGGAGGCTTATCCGAGGATCTACGGTACCGTATTTCCTAGATTAACTTCTCGAAAATGGCACATTTTGATTTACCTATAGAGTATCTATCGAACCTTTTTTTGCCCGACGAATTAAAGCCTGGCTTCCATATAGCCATGAGTGGCTGTGCAACTACTGAGACACGGCCTGTACCAACGCTGAAAAAGTAATGCGACATTTCGTTTCCACATAGCCATAACTGGCGGGGCCAGTGCTGAGACACAGCCATAACCAGTGCTGAGACAGTGGTTGCTATAAAATGTGCTCAGTCATGTGCTCAATGAAAATAAAAACAGGTAGCACAGACACGTCGACCACGGCTGCGCCACATGTTCCTATTAAAATCTTCTACCGTCAGAAGCGCGTTAGAGCCGGCGCTACTGCGGTAGAGCAACTGTCCAACCAAGGTAGAGCAACCGTAAGGAAGTGTTTCCATTTAAACTGAAAACGCCACAGCACTGTGTAAATATATTCGAACTTATCAAGGCTGTTTCTGCCACCGTATTAGACATGATAGCCACCACTTTTCATGACAAGCCTTTGATATTTAGTACGGCAACGTTTCAGGAGAGATCCGTCTCCCATCATCGGGCAATGAGAAATGTGGTTTCTTTCCTATTTATTGCAAAGGTCGGGTCAAACGTGAAGTTAACCAGACCTGCGAGGAAGTTACAGCGCTGTCTCAGTTTGGTACAGCCGTTTCTCAGCACTGGTACAGCCACTGTTGGCTGTATTGTAACCAGGCTTAAGAATATGAACCCAACGAATTAACAACATGAAGAAAATGTGGATCTATTCGTGCTCTTTATATATTACCCTGAGTAGCCAATAATTGGTGAAATTATCATTCGCGTAAATTAATCTAAACCAATAAAACATGATACAGTCGAACCTCCGTTAGCGGACACCCTCTGAACAACGGTCAAAAAATTTTTGTCCCAAAGTTCATTACTTTGTAAAGGAAAACTTCCATACAGCGGACACCTCTCTACAACGGACTATAGTATTGGTCCCACTGCTGCCCGTTATATGGAGGTTAAACTGTACAAGAATTCAGTACAATAGGAAAACACATAATAAAACTATAGGCCTGCAGGCAAGTGTGTCATTGAGCACAGCCGAGAATCACTCTTGTCAGGGAAAATCAATTACTGCCTCAGATTACTGCACAGCTATCGTTACGCTCCGCAAAGCATAACGATCAAGAAAGTAATTATTGTAGCTCTAGGAAATAAGAGTGGACAACGTTGAAACAACCAAGAAGCAATCACCATACAATACATTTCTAATGAGAAGACATTCAGAACTCATGAATCTTTAAGCTTATTCAGATTGCCTTCTGTTTTCGTAAGGCTTTTTTCCCATGCACAAAGCTACATAGGGGAAAAATAAACTTTAAAGTGCTCATTTGATTCAAGACAGGCAGTTTGCAAGTTAGCTTCAATAGGACACCAAAGAGGATATGAATTCAAGCAATCAGACTGCTACTACCTATAAGCTTTTAAATGATACGGCTGT
This sequence comes from Chrysaora quinquecirrha, assembly GCA_014526335.1. Lineage (NCBI taxonomy): Eukaryota > Metazoa > Cnidaria > Scyphozoa > Semaeostomeae > Pelagiidae > Chrysaora > Chrysaora quinquecirrha. The sequence goes on from JACTAT010000004.1 coordinate 3,797,231, forward strand.
TGTAGCATATAGCTGCAATAAAAAAGCTGTTGGATCATTTGCTATTTTCTTGGCATTTATAGTCTGTCCTGTGTATATTCTCATGTTCAAGATTCTTGTATATCGTTTTGACTTGAGGCTTCCTCGTCACAAAATATTGCTCAGTTTGAACATCTCTGACAGTATTCAAATAGGTGGAGTTGCGTTGCTTTATGTTGTAAGCTTCATTTCCCAAGCAAAAAGCAGTTCTACTGGCTGTCAAGTGATTCGAAAGCTCATAGAAATTCTTGGTATTTCAACTGTTGTCAGCGCAAGTGGCAGCATCCTTCTCTTGTCGTATGAGCGCTACATTGCATGCATTCACTGCCTTCGACTGCATGACATTGTAACAGATAAACTGGTACATAGAGCATTATACTTCATATGGGCAGTTGCCTTCATCAGCGGATTTATGGACAAAAGAAGATACGAAGCAGATTACAGTTCGAGCTTTGACTTCACTAAATCGAACAACATCATTTACACCGTTGTTGTTCTTACTAGTTCAGTTATTCTTACTTGCGTTCAAGTTCGCCTGTATCTGCTCTCTCGTAAGAAGATGAAAGTGCTTCCTGTCAATAATGTAGGAGCAGCCGCAGAGGAGAAAGAGGCCAGGAAAGCTGAAATAAAAGTTGCCATAGTCGCAAGCGCAGTTGTTGGATTGTACGTGATATGTATGTGCCCTGCAGCCTTCTACCTGATATCCATACGCTTTGAAACAAAGACTGATGCCTTAGCACTCAAACTGGTACCTATTTTCTTTACATAACTAAACACAGTTGTCAATCCTTTCCTTTATGGTTTGGGTATGGCGGACACAAGACAACAAATCATTATAGAGCTCAGAAAAATGAAAATCGCTGTCCTTGACGCGATCAATAGAATTTGCAATCTTTAAACTTGCATTTACTTTTAACTAAAAAGACATCAAACCAGTATGCAGATTCTACGAATTCTTTTCACAATAACGAATTCAAAAGGACGGCGGAAATCTTTTTCATAGATAAAGAACATTTAGTAATGTTAATCTTTGCTTATAACATTCAAGTATTTTTCTTCTTCTTAATTCTCATTTGAGTAAAATAGGAAGCTAAAATAAAAATACATATTATTATAGCTATAGGTATGTGTTAGAACATTAACCGGTATAGGTATAGGTGCTTTTAGAGGTTAAATAAAGGTATTATTGTAAAATATTCTTTTCCAAACAGACATGCCTACACGCTTATTTTTTCATAAAGAACCACTTTATAAGGAACCTACATGTAGAAGGCCCGAAAATTTAAAGAACTTATACTACTAAAGAGAAAATTATTATAGAACTTTTAAATGTTGAATACCTTTGTTACTGCAAATAATCAAGAATTAAGAAGCCGGTTTCATTCATTTGCAGTCGAAAATCACATAAACTGTACGTTAAGCATGTATCCAATGTTTCCTTGAGTAGTCTTGAGCTTTGCTCACATGCAAGTGTCTCTCTTTTATTGTTAAAACCACTGTATGTGCAGTTAAAATTAAGGAACTATTGAGGAACTTTTGGAACTACAATTGCCTCAAAAGAGGCCCAAAAATAAGGAATTTTAAGAACTAGGCCTTGAGGTAGGTTCCTTATAAAAATAGCGTGTATTATAAGACTGCATGCCCAATGTAACAGACTTTATTTCAGAGTTCAGAAAATTGCCGAATCTTCTATATAGCTTTAGGTAATATTATCTACTTCAATGAAATTCTGCCAGCTGTGCTTTTTATGAAATTTAAAAATCAACCGTAAATTTTGAAAACATCAGCGGATAAGCTCATGCGTTCTTTAACCCTGGGATAATTTGAAATTCCGACTTATTCTGACCATCCAATGTTATCTTCCTTCCAACATTCAGGATCGTTCAAATGTATCATTCATTCCTTTGCTACAACAATTACATAGGTCCCTCTATAGTAATATAAAGCCAAATACGAATTTTTGCTCGTGTGATATAAGCCTAACTGCATGCGTTTCGGTACTTTAGGCCAGGTACCAACCTTACATAGTAATTTTTCCGTTAACCTTCCTCACTTCTTTATTGTTTAAAAAAAAGCCATGACAAAAACAAGTTTATGGACTGTGCTTGACAATTTTGTTCGCTAGTATATTTAACAAGGTAATGTCGAATTTAAGCTAATTTCTAAGATAATCGTATGAATTGTCCTCATTTCAGACTCTTTGGTTGAAGTATCAGCAGTTTGTCAGAGCAGCTGCCGACTTAGTCAGATTCATGATTAGGCCTACATTTTGTAACGTCGTATTGTTTATTCAATATCAAACTATATACAGTGATTACTGATTAATACAAAGTTAACTTTCAAAAATTTCGCGCGGAATTGAAAAGGTTTTATAATTCGTCTTCAAATTTCGCGATGTATGCTACCAGGGTCAATATGTATATCAAAATACACACTTGAAAACCATTAGATGATCGCTCTCTGCAAGACAAGGAATGATTGTTCATCGAATCGTAATGATTCCTATCTGCAAGGAGCAAAGAATTCTCTTCAATGATATATCCATCAATGACTTGTCCTAAGTCTCATCGCTAACATCGGTGCCTTTAGAAAATCTTGGTGCTCTGAGGAAGATGAGTAGCAATGTGACTGACGATATGATAATGAATAGCACAAGAAATAGCCTGTCAAGAACTCTTGCTGCTTTCAGCCATTCTCGTGATCTTCGTTTCCTTTCTAATTCTCTCTTTCTTTTCTTTTCGTAAACATTTATCTTTTCCTTTGCTTCTTTGCTTAATAGTGTAAAAGCAGTTTCATGTAGAGACTGGCCTAACATGGATTTAGCGGACTGTCGCTTGCTCAATTTGTGTAATTTCATCCTCACAAACTTGCCTCTGCCTCGTTTGCCATTAGCATAGGATAAATCACGTGACATATCTCTATGATTGGCATTTCCATTCTCCAGGACATCCAAATCAGAGTTATCTGAGCTGTTGTCCCCCTCATCTCTGTTTCGTTCAATATTTGAACCGTTATTCCAGTCGACGATGACTTCAGGTAGAGACGACTGCCTAGCCCTTTTCATCCTCTGCTGTACGTCGCTTTCAAATTCATCCATATCGTCCTCAGATTCCTGCTTCGCGCGTCGACAAAACAGAATCGGGGCTAGGCCGTCAAGAACAATTCTCCTCAACAACCAAGGCATTCTGCGATAGCTTCTGTGGTAGAAGTTTAGTATAAGCGTCGTTACAACTAATGATAGACCTGTCTCCATTATTGTTGCTAAGTAGTACTGTGCCAAATACGGGAAATCGTACGGTGGCATTATCTGACTTGTTAACTGTTGAAAGACTGTAACTGCTAGTAATACAGTTATAGTTAGGCCGATTCTTTCTCCGGATTCAGGCGGCAATATGAAACCAAGTACAACCAACGAGGAAAGCAAAGCGCATGGCAGTATTAGCGTTAATGTATAGTGAAAAGCATGTCTTCGTAGCTTAATAGTTACAGTTACATCTGCAAAGGGATTTTTGCAGCACTGGTAATACTTGACGTTCTCTTTAGTTGTAATACTGAGTAACTGCCACTCTCCATTCTGTATATAATAGCTATTTGCAGGGGCTGTTCTCATAGGAGCATTCATACGTACTCTTGATGCATCGTGTGCCCATGAGCCAAATTTCAGTTGGCATTTTTGGTCGTCAAATGGAAAATAGCTGACATCTATTTGGCAAATGCTTTTAAAGACAACTGGATTCAGCCAATCATGTCTCCCATCATGCTGGATTCGAACTTTATGTTTATACACATTCAAGCCACCGCTGTACTGGCCATTGCCATCAACACTGAAAGAAGAATTCAAATGTCAGAAAAACGCCCCTGTCTGTATGTTGCTTGGTATTCAACCTCAGGCATGACTTCGGGCTAAGGTTGAACGTGGTTCAAGAAGGATGCTTTTTCTTAACTAACTGAATAGAAAATGTATGAAAGCTCTCGCTTTTACAACGTTTCAAGAGAAACAGGCGGGGATCCGAGGGATCTTTTTTGTTGTTGTTTGTTTTCACACTCATCTGACCATGCCTTCCTTTAAAATTGCATTTGAATGGTTCAAAAGAGCGCTAAATCTTTGGTTCAAATCTGAGATCACTCCACAGATCAGTTGTTTTATTCTGCCTCAAATAACTTCTAGATATCTTAAAAATACCAATCTATAAGGTAAGCCCTGCCCTTTTTGGGCCATTCTGTCAGTTTACTCGAGAAATTTTTGTTGTGGCACCCACCGGGCACGGCTGGCCGTTCTGTATGGAACGGTAGTTTAAGTTCCTGAGGCAAAGCCAATGCTTGTTCATTTGGTATGATTTCACTTGGGATCGTTAAAACTGCGTGTAAACTGAGCCTTAGTAATAAAGGCCTGTTTTAACATCCAATTTGAAGCATAAGGCGTGCCCACAAGGAACTGCCTCCGTGTGTTTACACGAGAACTACTTTTAAGGTGATGCTGTCTGCCAAGGTGCCAAGCAGGATGTATTGTCCAATCGATTATGATCCGGCTAGCCGTTTTGCATGCAAGAGTTTTATCAGTTACCATGTAACAGCAAGGCCTATACATACTCATTTTGGTACGGTTCCATTCAAAAACAGTTCCTGTGCAAACGTTGCCTTAGTATTAAACCGTTTACTTACAGTCGAATTCCCTTAAGTGAAAGATGTGACAATCAACAACAGATGTACTCACCTATTATAGAGCACAATATCTGGCACCCACACTTTTTCTGGTGATACGTATATCGATTCAACGCCAGGAAAATCCTTTAAATTCCAACCAAGACGTGTATTCTTCCAATACTGTTGAAGATAAGGAATGCCATTACAGAATTGGTCTACGCTGTTCATACTACAGTAAAATAAGCTAAATTATAGCATAGCATAGCATAGCATTTAGTAGTATAGCATTTGCTCGAATGAATAACCCTTCTCGAAGACCATCCGCTTTGAATGATTGTCCTTTTTATAAAAAGAGATGAGTCCTGCTTATTGGAAAAAATTATTAAAAGGAAATGTTTGATCAGGGACGCCTGCACATATGGAAGGCAACGGGGGCAAAGGTTTGAAGAAGGGCAACTGAGGGGGTTTGGGGGGTAGCCCCCAAGAAAATTTTAAATTACCACGCCCTTCAGAAGCCTGGAAAACGTGGGAAACGCCCTTTAAATGTTTTCATTGGCAACAAAACTGTTTAACATTTACTCGATTTTGCAATTCTTATGCATTTAAAGTCAAAAAGTTTAGTAATAAGATGTTGCTAGTGGTTTCCAAAAAAATATTTTCTCTGTTCATTATTTTTTGAAAAATTATGGGCGACAAGTTTGACATTGATTTCTCCTCGACCCAGAAACAAATAATGAAATCAGTATATTATGGTTCTTTCTTGCCTTTCTTCTATTCTACAATTCTACAATATTTATCAGAAAATTTTAAAGCTATTTTAAAAATAATTGTTGTCGCTGAGGGCGCATCTTGCCCCTCCTTGCCCCCCCTCGGATAAGGGCAGGAGAGGCAGTCACCCCCTTACCCCCCACCGCAGGCGTCATTGCGTTTGATCTTCAAAGTAAATAGGGTATTTGCTTGTTTGCCTTAGCATAATCGGTGTTTAATAATCTAGTTGACTCTACTGCAGTTACAGCAGGTAGATAAAGATAAGTCTTAGCAGATCTTAGGCTCTGGTGAAACGATCAAACATTGTGGGATCAAACATGTCGTTTGGCTACGTCACAAAACATTGCTTGACAAGCAAGAATTGCTTAGCGATGTTTCAAGAAGTTGCAGCAACATTTTCTGCGTATCACAGGTGTCAATACTTTTTGACGTGAACAAATGGTAAAACATTTTGTTTCACAAGAAAATTTCAGATCCTTTGACGAACAGCTTACCTTTTGGCCACTTAGCAAAACAATGTTCGTCAAACATTTCTGGCTTGTGTTAAGAAGAAGATACTTTTGAACTAAAAACGTCGCGCATTGAGACCTTCTTATCTATGCTTCTTAAGCAATGTTTTCTGACGTGGCCAAACTTTCAAAAATTGCTTAATAAGCAAAATCCAAATGTTTTACAAGCAATGTTTGATCGTTGCGCCAGTGCCTTACGACCAAAATTTTGGTAATTGTCAACAAAGAGATATGGGCATTACTAGATTGTGTAGCTTTTCAAACTTAATTATAAGTCCAAAATGTCGCTCACTAAAATCAATCAGAAGTGAGAGGCTAGGCACATACATACCTGATTCACCCATAAATAAACTTGAATAAACTGCTGCCTTTCATTCTGGAAATGATAATAGCTTTTGTTATATTAAAAATTGTAAACAAATATTTCTTATATTTGCCTTTAGGGATTATACATTATGATGCCAAATCAGGATAGGATGAATTTTTCATGATAAGAAGAATAAAAGCCACATTGCAAAAGCGTAATGTACGTTAGCTAAATGCGCTTCTTTCCCTGGGAAATGGATTCAGGTATCTTAGTTTTTTTTATTTTGATTTTCACGTTATCTACCCTTACCTGGTACCGGCCACAAAAATCTGCCAAAATACTGGCAATTTTGGCCATGGCATATAAACAAGATGTAGATTCCGAAAGCAGATGTTCTACGGAAATGCGACGACTTTCATTTATAACTATCAGGCAAGATACAATATCACATGCAGCATAATTTTTTGGTTTTTTATATATATTCTTCACATTGTTTTTGGCCTATTTTGGTGTGATATTTTGATGAAACTGTGACGTCAATTAAAAATTTCTACCTTTTGAACAGCCAATCAAATTGCGAATAGGCAAGGCCGATACCAGGGACGAATATCGACAGCGGAGTTTCACATAGAGGTCTATTCAACCATGGGAGGAGGTTGTATGAACCCCTGATAAGAGACCTGCAACTGTATATATTTCGCTGGTGCTATGCTGAAAAAAGTCCTGTTTTCATCTGTTGCCCTGTGAATGAAACCAACGGATTTTGGTCGGTTTTGGTTTTATGGCGTATCAACTGTGCTTGTACTCTACAAAGCCAAACTGTTTTCTGTCCGGACTTTTCCATTTGGTTATTTGAATGAAATATCAGCTGTCTGGTATTACATATAATTTTATTTTTAGCGAACTTAAAGGTAAACCTTCTTTTTCATCAGCTTGCCCACCCATTAGTCTTACGCTACACGTACAGTATTAAATGAGTAGAGGTTATTTCAATTGAGTCTATGCTGGATGCTCGAACTACTGAGCAAACAACTGAAGGTTTGTTGATATGTTTGCAAAGGGTTGGACTCGTGTAATAAGTCTAGTCTTGTGTAATAAGTCTAGTCTTACGCATCAAAAAATAAAAGTTTGTAACAGTTCTCTGAAATGGAAATCTTCCAATTGTTCTCCAAATAAATCGAAATGATAAGTCGAATACATAAATTTAAATACTTACTACTTGCAAGATTCGTATGACTTGCGCGTCAAATATAACTGAGACTCCACCAGTGGAATTCTGGGAAACCTTTGGATGAACATCTTTTGCATATTTTCCAAATAAGTAATTGTGAAGTTTCTCTTCGAGGCCCTCTTTTGTCATGTTAGATTTGTCTACAAACATTGGAATGATATAGTTAATATTAGTTATTACTGTATATAGGCCCCTTTTACACGGTATACAGGATAGCTTTCGGTGCATCTTGATTTTCTTATCGGATAGGGTTGGTGTTTTTAACTATGTCAGAGCTATCTGATACGAAACGCTCCGAAAATTGGAGTGATTTTCACTCCGTTTTGTAGGGGATATGAAAAATCACGCCGCTACGAATGTAATTGACATTCTTTTGTGAGAGGATAAGCCTCGTTTCCATATAGACGTTACTGCCGGCGGCAGCCACCGAAAGCTTGAAAAGTTTCCATAATGTTGGCCGTTTGTCGGAAAGGGTCAAGGGATATGGTAACGCATGGAACGCAGACCAAGGCAAGAGGACAATTCAGACTGGGAGATGAAACGTTCAATTTTCGATTAACTGCAATTAAACTGCACTCTGTTCTCATTTAAATTAGTAAATTAATAATTTAAATGTTAAGTCTGGTTCAAAGAATCACATAAGAGGGCTTCATGTAGAGTGGAAGGTTATTAGTTATTTTCAAATTACCTTCAGACACCGCGCTCTGTTCTCCAATGCAAACATATGATGCAAAGATCGCCAATCCGAGTAGGAATCTTATGGACGTCATAGTGATTACTCTTCTTCTGCTCACCATTCGGTAAATTAGAAGTTCACTTTATTCAATGAGGTATTGCTGGCATATGGTGTCGTTAATTCTAAAATGAAAAGATTTATTTCTTGTATATATGCGTTTATAAACATTAAACATATAAACATATAAACATTTATAGGCATGATCAAATAATTGTATATATTGCAAACAATTAAGAGAATTGTTATTTCTCTAAATTTTAACTTCTTTTGAGAAGATCATCCGGTAGTTGCTTGTAATGTTCAATCCTTCTATCCATTGGATAACTAATATTGAATGACAATAAGACGATGAAAAACCGCGCCAAAATTTAAAATTTCACTCATAGTTTTTGCTTATGCTTTCTAATGTGGTATGCGTTTTTCATAAAGCATCATAAAGCATACTTTTAGGTGCCTAATTGCCGTCGCCCCCGCCAATTAAATTTTTGACAAATTTCCAACCCCCTCCCCCGCTCCTATTAGGACCTCCCGCTTATTAAGTTTGCATTCATACTGATGTTGATCTATTTTACTTAACTTTCTTTGCCTGTTCTTGGTGTGAAATATCACTGCTACACTCAATTTGTTGGTTAGAACTATGGATTTCCCCTCGCTTTACGTTTCAGCAGTTTCCATATAAGGTTTGTCAAACAAAGTCCGACCCCCCCCGTTTATTCCGACCCCCGGTTAATTAGATCCTGACGGTAGTTCCAACCCTCCTGCCTATTCCGACCCCCCTCCCATCAATTAAGCACCTAAGAGTATATCATAGACTGTTTGGCGATTCTGGCTCAACGAACCCTGCGATACATGAGAATATGAACTTTCACTGGTCGCCGACCAAGGACGACCATCACTGAAGAACCAAAAGTTTTTTCATGCGACCATTGCCGATAGAACAATTTAAATGAGAAGATGACCTGGCGACCATCGTTTCTGGGTTCTATCAAAATATATTTGTTTTTGAGGTCAATGATTATGCTTATCCAAATTAACTGGGCGGTCGGGTTTGTTCGACAAACTTTGTCAGCACGCATTGCGAACGGGCCCTACACACTTTTTTTTTATAAGAATACCTTATTTTTTGCTGAGCCTCGATTATTCTTAAGCTTATTCGATTTTGAGCCTGAAAATATTCTTAAATTATTCTTAATCATCAATGTTGTCAATTGGCTTCATATAGCTATTTCCACTTTAGAACGGAAATTCTCATGGTGCCATAGATGGATGGCTGACATTAATAAAAAGAGTTACTGTATCAAAGAGTCAGGGTTTTTTTTAAGAAAATTTTAGAACTGCACATTATCTCTATAAGCCAGCATAGCTGGTAAGGGGAGAAGGCGGTGACCGAAAGAAGGGTGTTTTTATCTTCTATATCAAGACCTTATATCTTCATACAGGCCACTGTTCATTCTCTGAAGCAGAATAAATAGCTACCGTATCATTTTCAAGAAATGCCTTTATGGGGGTTACAGTGGCAAGCCCATTTGACTGGGAGGGAAAGTGTAGAAGGTAGAATTTACTTATGATGACGTAAATATGACAAAATCCACTCATGTAGGGGTGCAAGGGAAAATTTTGAAAATTTCATGTTTCTAGAATCCCTCTGGTTGTCATTTTATGACTCAAACTGAAAAAACGTGCAACATTGTTACTAGACCATGCCGTTTTACTAAACATAACAATTTCTGAACTGCACAATTTAGCTTTTAGAACTGCACAAAAATTTTTAGAACTGCACATTTTGTGTAGAACTGCACGCTAAAAAAAACCCTGCAAAGAGTCGGACAAAATGTATGCATTTAAAAACAAATACAGTAGCCTGACAATCACACTTATTGTACAGTTTAAAAAACGCAGAGAAATAAAAATGATCCTCGTCAAGCTTGAGCCTCAGATTATTCTTAAATAATTCTTACATTTCAGCAATTTTGAGCCTAAATATTCTTATAGACTGTATTCTTATAAAAAAAGTGTGTATATTACTTATAAGCTTAGGCACTCCATATGTCTAACAACGCAGAGAGTTTATAACTGAAATTTCATTCCAAAAAAGTCTCAGTAAAGTAAGAAAAACATATCGAGACCAATATTAATTAAAATTTGATAAGCGGGGTTTTTCCGATAAGAGCGGGGGCGGGGGGTTAAAAGTTCCAACAAATTAGTTCGGGGGGACGGAAATTCGGTACCTCAGACTATGTTACTTTTAATATTGTTTACTAAAGTTAAGTTATTAATTAAAAGTTAAAAATTTAAGTTATTAAATAAAAAATAAATGATTATTTAATTCGAGCTATCTCAAGGATTGAAATAACAGCATGAGTTAAGAACGCTTTTTATATGAAGATCACGAATAACATAGATAGCATATCATGTTTATAGTCCCGCTTAATACTACAGCGCGCTTAGCTGGATTAATAAAACTGGAGTTTCCACACTGTAAATCTCAAATTTTTTATGAAGAATGAATGCATTGTGTCCACATGAGAGCTATACGTGCAGAGCGCAGAGGCGGACTGGCAGCGAATCTTAAGGGTTGCTATTTCCAGTAAAAGTGGCCTGTTTTTACTATAGCGATTTTTCTTGTCAGTTGCTTCTAGCGAGCTCCTCTGTAAAAAATCAATTCGAGGCAAGGGCTACTGTTCATGTAAAATACTTCTTTCCTTATTTGCGATATTTCTATGGCAAAATCGTTTCCCTTTATACATATTTTCGCATTTTTATATTTTCTTGCTTCCATATTTTTGTGCGCATATGCTGATTATCTTTCCAAATCTGCATTGAGAAACAATTTCTGTTATTTCCAACTGTTTTCAGACTGAGCGAAACTAATCCAAATCTCTTCGAAATCCCAAGAAATCGAAGAGATTTGCTCAAGAAAAAACAGAAACAGTTTGTCAAAGACCTTATAATAAGAAGGCCCGGGTTGCAATCGCAACCTAGCATCCCTGCCAGTCCGCCCCTGGTAGAGCGTGAAGTCCTTTTGGTTGAATGATATAGCTATCGCTCATACTGAATTTTCAATATAAAATCAGCGAACATCAAGGCGAGTATTTTAGATTCGCAATCAAAATCCTCATAAAGTGCTTTAAATCCTTTTCACCTTATTAGTCAAGTGTTACTTTCTTCAGATTTATGACCGTCCATGCTGACTTTTCGTTGGAAAAACACTAGTTGATATAACAAGTTTCTAAACCTTCAGGCAATACAAAATTCCCTGAGAGAGTCTCTCCCTCCCGTATAAGAAATGCAAATGCCTGTGGCGGCGAGCTTTTGAACTGCGTCAAAATAAAGTAACTTTTATATTTTGATCGCCAATGGGTCAGGTATTTCTGAAAATGCGTTGTAATGAAAAACAGGCAATTTGTGACATTTTTTAAATCAAAATTGATAACGTGCTGGCAACTGTAATAGATGGAACTAAAGGAAAATTCATTACGTGCAGAACCTTCATTTTTTTTTATTCCCCTGTTAGATTACACGTTTTTTTTTTATAAGAAACCTGGCTCGGGGCCTAATTCTAAAAGTTACTTAATTTTTGGCCCAATTCTAGTTCAAAAAGTTTCTTAACAGTTTCTTCATTTAATGGAAATAAATTGCAGTAAAAATGATAAAAAACGTGACCATGCTGGTGCGAGAAATCGCACGGAAATGCTTAAGAATTGATTACTATACGTCCACAAATGTGAAATCAGTATGTTGGAAAACTGACACAAAATTTTTTAAGTTTCTTAACTCCTTCCTCCTAGTTCTAAAAGTTTCTTAACTTTTGGGGTGTCTGGTTCTAGGTTTCATATAAACCGGTTTGTTATAAGAAAAACGTGTATATCTGATTTACTTCGATCTGTTCGAGCGATTTCGAAAATGGCGTCGGACAAAGGGCTTTTAGAATTATTTCTCAATTTTTTTGGCTTTCCTCAGTCGTCAGTCTCTGTGAAAGAAGTCTATACATAGATAATATTAATGTACTGCAAAGTTAAAGTTAAATCAGGGAAGGCCTGGAACTCGATGATTGTCTGTGCTGTAATTTCAAAACATTTTGATATTCAAAGATATCTGTTTGTTGGCTTATTTCGTGAATTTTGGCCGTTCTTCAGAGCTTGCACGCTTTTTTTTATAAGGAACCACTTTATAAGGAACCTACATGTAGAAGGCCCGAAAATTTAAAGAACTCATACTACTAGAGAGAAAATAACTAAAGAACTTTTTATTGTTGAATAGTCTTATCACTGCAAATAATCAAGAATTAGAAAGCCTGTTCCATTCATTTGCAGTCGAAAACCACATAAATTGTACGTTAAGCATGTATCAAATGTTTCCATGAGTAGTCTCGAGCTTTGCTCACATGCAAATGTCTCTCTTTTATTGTTAAGACCACTGTATGTGCAGTTAAAATTAAGGAACTATTAAGGAACTTTTGGAACTATAATTGCTTCTAGAGAGGCCCAAAAGTAAGGAACTTTAAGAACTAGGCCTTGAGGTAGGTTTCTTATAAAATAAGCGTGTATTGCTTTTGCGACTGTTACTCAGAAATAGAACAACAACAAAACGATAAGATAATAATTACCTTTAGAAGCCAGCTATACGTGTATCCAAACTGACATCTGTTGCTTCAAAACACAACGATCAAGCTGTTCTACTGGTTTATATGTAGTTTTTCCGCATAAATATACGTGTAGGATTAGTTTCGAGAAACAGACCAACAAGTTTGCTTCGAATTTCATTAGAATCTTTAGACCTGTTTGTTTGTTATGTCGTCTGTTTTTCAAAGTCACTCTGACAAATCACTGTATAGACACCGTTCTCAAACCATGATATCTATATAAGCCAGGCGTGAACTGGGAGGAAACTATTTATTTTCGTTGTCAAAACCCTTTATCAATAAATACCGTGAAGTTTCGGTTAAATTCCTCCCATTAATTCTGTATTACCATGAGTAATCAAAGGTTACGATAATATAAAAGGGTATACAATGTACCTCGTTTTTTCGTTTCGCTACTCCTGGTTACCTTTGCTTAATCCATGAAAAATCGCAATGGATAATAGTTACCGGTATGGCGTCAAACTATTTTTGACTTTGTCCACCAAACAATTCTTATGGGCGCTTATGTATGGCAGCTAGTCTTCTGGTGCATATAATGTAAGCAGACAGTTGTTCTGGCTGCATGTTACCTTTCAGGTACAGATCTCTGGCCTCTCTTAGGTGCCTCATTGCAAGGGGGAGGGGGCTGAATAAGCGGGTAGTTGGTACTCTTAGGTGCCCAATTGCTGGGGGGTGGAATAGGCGGGGGGAGGGGTTGGAACTCCAGCCAGGATCTAATTGACAGGGGGTTGGAATAAACGGGGGGCCGGAAATTGATTAACAATCTTTGTCAGAAAACTGCAGAAATGCAGTAGCTACTACTGGCCCTATGGTACTTGTAGGCTAAGGCAATCCATAGTGTTAACAAGCAAATAGAGTGCACAAGTGAAATTTCATACGAAGAAGGTCTAAGTGAAATAAGTTAAATTCATCGACAGCAAAATCAATGTAAATCTTAATAAGCGGGGGGTCCTAATAAGAGCAGGGGGTTGGAAATTTTTCATAATTAATAGCAAGAAGGGACGGCAATTAGGCACCTAAGAGTTAGCATTGGAAGTTCAGAGAAGAGTTAATAATAAACGGGTCGTTGTTCAATAAGCGTTGGGTGTGTTGAATTTCAGCTGACGAAACTTTAGACAAACTCTTCGTTATTGCAGGTAAGCAACTACCCTACCAGTTAAATAAAACATCAATACGTGGTGTATTAGAAAAGGAATGAATGTAATGAAATTTCATGTGTTTCTACTAAAATTTTCATTTCTAATTTTTCCAAAGCAGAAAATGGTGCAAATATATTGCAGAAGATGTTATAAGCAGTGGGTCCATATACGAGCGCCGGGGTGGATTGTGAAAATTAAAGTACTGTTATTAATTAGCGGTAAGAGTTTTTCTCCTCTTCAACATTAGGAACGAAAACTTTCCTTCAGCTATAAGCCTGTCCTGGATATAACCCTAAACTTATTTCTAGAGTCGTAGTTTTCACTACTTAGGCCATTCTGATATAGGCAGAGAGGTCGTTCAGAAGTAGATTTAGCGTTAGGCTATCCGATTCAATTGTTTCCATCTAAATGGCTGTTGCTGTTGCTTAAGGTGTAATAAGTCTAATATTACATCAAGATGTATGTCCTCAAACGGTGCAATGCATCTGGGTTTTTTCCAACAACTAATCTTCGCTCGCACTTTTCGTGTAGCGGGATTTTGAAGAATTAGTCTTCTCTAACCATCTTCTTCAGTGGTACACCATTTGCTAACGTTGATTACAAAGAAATTCATCTTTCACTTCAATTTTGTTTGCCAATGCGACAGATGGCTGTTGAGCACATATTTTAATTCAACCAAAGTTCAAAATAATCAACAATTTGGGAAGTTTAAAAACTATGAATCCAGTATACACTTGTTTATTTTTAAGAAACTTTGTTCTGAAATTTGTAGCTAAAGGGAAACAGTATGTAGATGTATAAGCTCCAGAATTTTACTTTATAGTTTATTATGGAGGCGATCCCAGCTGCAATGCCTGCCAAAATGCACGGAAAGCCAGATGGGTTCTACTCCTACTCCAAGCAACACCCCCCCTCTCTCTGCAAACATTCGGGGCCAGGGGGACCGAATCAGTGAGTGTTGCCTGGTGAAAAGCGTGAAAGTATGTAACTCATAATTAGCACCCTGTACAATGTGTGTGCAGCACCGTGGGGGATGTTCAGTACCGTGGCGGATATTCAGTACCGTGAGGGCATACCATGAGTCGTGTGGGGAGGCATCTCTGAGTACCGTGGGGGATATTCAGTACCGTGGGAGCATACCATGAGTAACGTGGGGGATATTCAGTACCGTGGGGGCATACCATGATTTGTGTGGGGGCATACCATGAGTCGTGTGGGGAGGCATCATGAGTTGTGTGGGGGATATTCAGTACCGTGGGGGCATATCATGATTCGTGTGGGGGCATACCATGATTCGTGTGGGGAGGCATCTCTGAGTACCGTGGGGGATGTTCAGTACCGTGGGGGCATACCATGAGTACCGTGGGGGATATTCAGTACCGTGGGGGCATACCTTGGAGTATCGTGGGGGATGTTCAGTACCGTGGGGTAAATCATCTTTTAGACTTATGTAATCATTGTAGAAATCACCGATAAAAGACGGGGGGAATATTAGGCCACAAAACACTTTCGGTTCTCAACTGTTGACAAGCCTGGATTCTTTTCCTGCTGCAAATCGAAATCTGTCGGGGAGAAAATTAACCTGTAGAGGGCAGAATGTGTAATGAAAACACCACTGAAGACGAGAGCCATATTCGTACTTCCAGTTCATATATATTCTGGGCGACCTTGTAGGTCGATGGGTTCTTTGCAAAATGCTTTGGCAACTTGGATACCGCGCTGAGGGTTTGATGGGAGTTTAGTGCTGTAAAGACATTAATTGGTGCAGGAATTTTTGGTACAGACATTATATTCTTGCTTACAGTAACAGGCAGTGCTTACTTCTTATAAATACGGAATGAACGTTTTGGATTTTTCTCGAATGTGAAAGATGGTAGTTAGCAAGAAGGAAATAGAATAGAAATTTTCTTATATTGTCTGGGTTATCGGTAAGAAATTTGTTGACCTTTCAAATTTCCGGCGCATTGAGGATAAAGTATCTCGTTATCACTTTCTCATTGATTGGGGTAGAAGATTTCATTTCAAACCAGACCAGTTTCAAATAGTCGTAGACTGTCGTGCTTTTAGGGGCTTTAAGGCTTTAAGCAGATAGTAAGAACATGCCTCTCGGGCTCTCGTCTTCAGTGGTGTTTTCATTACACTCTGCGGAGGGGCAATCCACTTCTTGAAAATCTCCTACACCTTTACTGGAAGTCCTATTGTTTTCTCTGAATTCCCTTGGAAGTCTTTTGTTTTAATGGAAATCTCGTACTCCTTTTTGCAGAGTGAAATGTCCCTCGCATTCTGCCCTCTACAGGTTAATTTTCTCCCCGACAGATTTCGATTTGCAGCAGGAAAAGAATCCAGGCTTGTCAACAGTTGAGAACCGAGAGTGTTTTGTGGCCTAATATTCCCCCCGTCTTTTATCGGTGATTTCTACTATGATTACATAAGTCTAAAAGATGATTTACCCCACGGTACTGAACATCCCCCACGATACTCCAAGGTATGCCCCCACGGTACTGAATATCCCCCACGGTACTCATGGTATGCCCCCACGGTACTGAACATCCCCCACGGTACTCAGAGATGCCTCCCCACACGACTCATGGTACGCCCACCGTACTGAACATCCCCCACGGTACTCAGAGATGCCTCCCCACACAAATCATGGTATGCCCCCACGGTACTGAATATCCCCCAAGGTACTCATGGTATGCCCCACGGTACTGAATATCCCCCACGGTACTCAGAGATGCCCACACGACTCATGGTATGCCCCCATGGTACTGAATATCCGCCACGGTACTGAACATCCCCACGGTACTGCACACACATTGTACAGGGTGATAAGGTTAAGTTTCAGAGTAGAAATTATGTTGACTGAAACCCACCATTTTGTTTCTCCTTGTTTTCATAGGTTCGATCATTTCTTAGTCGAAATACAAACCTTCTTGAGAGATTATTTTGCAAAAAATACTTTACTGAAATCAAGCAAGTGAAAATGGGCATACTTAGACGTAAAGCGAAAAATCTCACGTAATGTATACACAAAGTAGACTTATTGCACGAGTCAAACTCTTCTGAAACAGCAACAACAACAATATCCCTACAGCTGTTTGCTCAGAGTGGTTTGCACAGTTTGAGCGTCCAGCAGTTCGACTCGACTCATAACTATGATTTATGTAATAAGTCTATGAAGCAAATCTTGTATAAAAATTTTTTGACATGCGCAATCAGGTTTTCGCTTTGCCAACATTTTCTGTCAAATATAATTGGGCTTGATCGTTGGTCTTAATGTTTCTAGTTGTTGCACACCATTTTTCGACTACAAGAATGTGGCTCTGACGTACTAAGAATGTATGCTTTCTAAAGCTAAAAAAACTGAATGACAAAATACAGCATATTTCGTTTTCCACGATACTTATCTAAATCCATTTACATATCGGTGAAACATTTAAATTTTTCATGTAAATGGGATTAATATCCTATTTGGATGAATT
The DNA here is from genome assembly GCA_014526335.1 of Chrysaora quinquecirrha. Taxonomy (NCBI): domain Eukaryota; kingdom Metazoa; phylum Cnidaria; class Scyphozoa; order Semaeostomeae; family Pelagiidae; genus Chrysaora; species Chrysaora quinquecirrha. Next base: position 3,814,707 of record JACTAT010000004.1, read on the forward strand.
ATACCAATGGACGGTAAAGATCATCAATTTAAAGGCAGAATATTAAAAGGAAAGCCAGAAACGTAGTCCCACGGACACTAACACCAATCATCCATAATTTAATTTCAGCAACTTAGGCTTAATTTCTGACATTTCTGGAAGCTTATTAGATTTTGAAGAATGTTGTTTCTTAACACTTAACCTTGTATGCTTTCTAAAACTAAATAAAACTGAATGGCAAAATACACCATATTTCGCTTTACACGATACTCATCCATTTACATATCGGTGAAAGATTTAAATTTTTCATGTAAATGGAATTAATCCTATTTGGATGAATTATACCAATGGACGGTAAAGATTATTAACCTAAAGGCAGGATGCTAGAAAGAAAAATCCAGAAACATAGCCGCACAGACACTAAAAACAACCATCCACAACTTAATTTTAGGTACTTAATTTCTGACCTTTCTGAAAGCTTATTAGTTTTTGAAGAATGTTGTTTCTTAACATTGAGCACCATATATGGTAAAAGTTTCTTAACTAGATAAATTTAAATTTTCCTAATTTAATTTGTCGGTATACACCAATGGGCAGCTCCAAATAGCGCCCGAAATGTACGTAGCTACCATTTTTGAGTTACATGATGTGAAGAAATAACAGGGCATCTTTTAAGGATTTACGACTGGTGGGGCGAAATTCCATGGCGCCCGGGACCCATGAATATGCGGCTGCATGAAACTTGCACTAACCGCTTGACATACATCCTTGCCACTGACAGTACCTTAAGAGTGATGCATGTTTTGAGTAATTTCAAGAAATACCTGTCTACTCGTATTTGTTAGCCAATGATGTAATGTTGTACCTAATTACAAGAGGTACCTGCAATGCACTATTCTAGGGAGTCCAGGGGCATGCTCCCCGGCAAAATTTTTGATAACCACTGGCTTAGAATGCTTTCTTTGCATGAGAAAATTTTTTGAAATCCAAGCCTCTAGATTGGCTTAAATTGGTGATTTTCAAATAAACCATCCACGAGGGATACATAATGCGGTAGGGAAGGAAGATTAAAAAGCTGCGTTCTTTGGTAATGAGACCTTTTAACTAAAATGCAGTGTACAGTAGTTATTCCTTCAACAAAAAAAGATTATTGTTTCGCAAAGACAAAACCAAACAGGGGCCCATCACTGGTGGGGCGAAGCCAGGTTTTCACAGAAGAGTACTGGGGCAGTCAAAGGGGCCTGGTGGGCCCCACCACTCAGTAAGTTAAAAAATGCCCTGAGAGATAACGATAATCGCAAAGAAAAATGTTTATAACTATTTGTTAAAGGAGAAAATCTGGATTGAAGTTGAAATTTCTAAGCAGAAACAGTTTCTTCAATTTTTTCTTCTTCAATCTCTTCTAAATTGTTAGTAGATGGCTTTCTAAATTATCTTATTAGTGTTTTATTATTTATTAAAGTAAACGAGAAGCGAAGTGAAAAAAATGGATTTTCAAGTTTTTATAGATATCTACTCTGTCCATTGCAGACAATCACAAGACTTAACTTTACGATGTTTATAAGTCTCAAAACCCTGACAAAGTTTCCTCACACTCGAGTGCCGAGACTTTTAAAGAACTTTCTTGACTTTTTAACCATTTCAGTCTCTAGTTTATTGCAGATTGGCAACATCAAGAACCAAGCAACAATATTGCGAGGAATTAGAAGAAACAGCTTTGAAAATTATTAATAGCTCTTTCGTCTGACATTCCTCAGGCTAACAATGTCAGAAACAGACCGAAACAATTTTGTTGTACAACTCAAAGACTACAACTACATAGTGTTAGAACTTGGCAAGCAAAGCAAGAAAAGCAAAATGCTTCTTGAAAGTTATAAAAATCAAATTTAGTGACAACTTTTGGTAAGAACTAGCCTTTAGTTTGATTCTTATGGCTCAAGCACCTTAAGTAGTAGCTACAAGAGAATCTGTCAAAATCAGATCAAATCAGATAGATCCTCTATCAAATCAAAACCATCAACTTACCAAATTACATTCTTTAGAGTGCTTTACAAACTCCTTCTTGATATTATTCTATGATGTAGTAGATTCATGTAATAAACGTCTAGATTTTCTAAAAAAGCTTTCTTTACACTATTTACTCTGTTAACAGCTGGTAGGAACAGAGTTGTTAGCTAATTTTCCACGGTAACACGTTATGTTAATTATCTCTTTATACCATCTGTGCAATTCTAAAGTTGCACTTTCAAATAAAACCATCAATGACTGAGAGCAGAAGGTAGCACGCAGGTACTTCACGCCACTTAAGACAATTTGAAATATTAATAACTAGAAAAAGGACTTATTGCTTAATATCTTATGTGCATAAATCCAAGAAATAAGCTTACATGATATTAATGTTCAAACAAAAATTGCTTGTCTTGGGTAATACTGCGATTTGTGAACGTATTTGATGACGATAGTAAGGCGTCCTGTCTCCAAGAACAATAATCTGAGGCTCAACGTCTTTGATATGAAACGTAACATGAAATAAAAATGAAAAAAAGGAGATGATATTGAACTTTTCATCCCTCATCTCTCCGATCTCCTTCTTACCTACATCCTCCGCATTCGAATTTCTCTCGGTCGTCAATCAAGGCTCTTGTCCCGAGGATAAAAGAACGATTACGTTATTCATATTCTATACAAAAGAATCCAAAAGCTCTATCTTACAGCTTAGGTGAGAAAGAATTGCGCGCGAAGATGTGTGACGAATAAAGCTCGAGGGTACTTGGCACAAAGACAATTTATAGAGAGACCTAGGGAGACCAGTCCAAAGGTTTCAGATCAAGATCAAACATTGGTGTTAGTCCAAATCGACAGACTAACTTACTGACGGACTGACTGACTGACTGACTGACTGACTGACTTACTGACTGACTGACTGACTGACTGACTGAATGACTCACTGACTGGCTGACTGACTGACTGACTGAATTAGTTAAGTTGGAGTAATCAGAGGTTTTCTTTCCTGCGCTCGCATTATAGACTCGAGGCTTAACGTCATCGGCCACTATTTTGCGAATATCCACCACATTACTGCACACTTACCACTGTGATGCACATATGTTACAAGGGGTGGTATTATTAGGTGATTTAAACTGGAATATTTGTGCCTTGATTTTATCAGTGTACGGATCTCGAAATGTCACGGCGGTGGCTTTGAGCCGATTTTTTTCGCGGCTTCTTCAAATGACTCTCTGAGGCGCATGCGCATTTTCCATAGCAATCTGTAGCCTCGCTTGAATGTTGTCACCGAGTCATCAAACGGAGGCTGTTCCATTTCATTCTCTCGTGTTGCAGCTCAAGATTCAAGATGGTGGGTGAACTTTGTAAATTTATTCCTGTCACAAAATCTCCTATAATCGGTAGCATCGCTACCCATTTCCAAATAAAAATATTCTCGATCGGAGAAATAATATTTTTTCAAACAATGAAACAGTTTTGACCTAAAAAGACTTGGTTAAAGCCACAGTACAATGTTTTTTTTCGTTGGCCTAAGTCGTAGGTAATGTCAGAAGTTTTATCAAATTCCATGAAAAATTTGGCAAAGTATTATCAAAATATGCCCCCATAGGCAATAAGCTCACTATTAATTCGAGCAGTTGCTACTAAGTTGAGCAGTCACTACTTCATGAATTACCATTCAAAGTCACTTCACAATTGCTGCTTAGGGACCATATACACTAGCACTTGATTTTTCTTAAAACAGTAGGAAACATTCCAGCAAATGCTAAATTCTTCAGTTTCCTTCTTACTTTTTTGCTGTAACATCTGTCCATTACTTTAATCCATGATGACAGATCTGTTTATTTGTGTTGATGCGATTTTCTCTTATAAAAACTCCGAAAAGTCATCATAGTATTTTTGTTCAGTGTTCAGTGCTACCAAAACTCAGGATAAAGATGTTTGCTTGTGTTTAGATCGGCACACTGATAAGCATTTTGAGAAAATTGACTTGCCTCTTGCCGTAACTGTGAATTTCGTAACTCCATAAACGCATAAGCAAAAACTATCATTCTATGTATGTAACGTACGTTGTCGATTTTGTTCTAATAAAAAAAGCACAGATTAATAAAAACACTAAAAATTCTTCGTCAGACATTTTCGCTTTTTGTTCAATTGATACAAATACAGCAATGAACGAATGAACGATAGAAAAAATCAGAACTTATAAGAACGATCAGACACACACGACGACAGTGTTAATCCGCGCTGACAGAAATAAGAAAATAAGGGATGCTCTCGAGCATCCCCAACTTAATTGGTCGGCCCTTTGATCCTTACTTGTGAAAAAATTAAGGAAAATTTCCTAAAATCGACCATGTACACTGCGCATCAAGGTGCTAATTGGCATAATCTGTAGAAGAATGTAAGAAAGTTGCCAGTGTATATGGGACCTTAGTCAGTTCAGTTGCTTATAGTAAGACTTCTCTATAATTGATTGCAAATGATGATCGTGCATGTTCAGCCTCTGATATAATTTTTCAGCCTCCAAAGACAAAGAAAATCAAAGTAAAGAAGGTTGCTGCAGCACCTTACACAACAGCAAAGCCAATTCAAAAGAAAAAAGCTGTCAATCCTCTAATTGAAAAGAGGCCAAAGAACTTTGGAATTGGTAAGCGTGTTGGTTTTTGTTTTGAATCATTACCACTCAAACTATTGACTACATAACATGAGAGCAGACAACATTGCTACTGAACTGTTAAGGGTTCAATAAGATTGACAAGCAATTCTCCAATTCATAAAGCCAAAGCTGTCCTCCAGTTTGCTTTGTGGCAAACCCTATGAGAGATTTTTAGCAAGCTGTGTAGCGCCTATTTTGAGTTCTAAAAGTTTCTTATATTAATGGAATAAATTGCAGTAAAAAAATAAAAATCTTCTGTTGGATACATAATTGCTGACAGGTGAAAGAAGCTGTGCAGAAGATAAAAGCTTTTTTGTTGAATTTTACACTCTTCTGAAATGAGCAAGCATAATGCTTTTTTGTTGACGTTGAAGCTTTTTTGTTGAATTTTACATTCTTCTGAAATGAAAATTCATGTTATGTTAATTAGGTAATCAGCATTAGAGATGTTATTCTGTATTGATGAGCTGTGAAATTGCGAGGACAATGGAAACATTTTCTGATGTTTTCCTCCACGCGCTCCTCGTCTGGTCAAGACGCGTAATTTCACGCACCTCGTTTCTTGTGATTCCTTAAAATCACGCTTCTCAAAAGTTTTTAGTGATCTTTGAATAAAAAATATCTTGATTCTGCTAATCACATAATTGATATTTAGTGGCTGTCATTGAATAAAAACAATCCAACCGCTGATAGATTGATGATGTTAATCATCTGCGTTGTGTGTTTACGTGGTTTGCGTAGTGATATCCGAGTTCTTTGTATAATATCTCCTACAGTTAAGCTTTATTTTCAAAAACGAAGAAAATCTGGTCTTATTCGTGTCGTCATGCTGCAGGCGTTGAATCTGAAGCGTGGAGAAGCGACAAGAAAAACGATTCAAGAAACTTTTAGGAATAATTCTCGTCGATTTTTCATCATCGAATCCCAATTCTTCTGATTCTCTGTGTGATGTTGAAACAGATTAATTGGAACTGTTTAGATGAACTGAGTCATTTGTTAAAAACATCTTATAAAAAGTCAAATAATGTGTCAATGCGAGAATATGTCAAAATCGCCGTTTCTAAAAAACGCGCGCCTAAATATATCGAGGTGCGCGATCTTCCACGCACCCTCTAAAATTCTCACGGAGAGGCCTGCTGAATTGTGTTTTATGGTAACTAATTTCACATTTAACACAGAAAGTGTTATCGGCATCATTTGTAAAAAAAGGATCTTTGTTGCTGCTTGAGTTTTACGTGTGCCCAGAGAGCACACAGAGTCAGACAACATTTGAGAGATAATTCTCTGTCATGTCTGATAAACTGACTTTACACTAACTTTTGACTGATTTCGTACTGACTGACTACTGACTTCATACTAACTGATTAGTTATTTACCGAGTTTCTAAATTATAGTATTTACAAGTCACATGATCTATTGCGCAGATAGAAATTAAACATGTAACTATGTTCTAACAGAAAGTCCCAGTTATTATGACATACAAGTACTTCCATAAATAGATAGAAGGCAAAGAAAGATTATAGCGTGCAAGAAGACGTACGTTACATTTACATGAAGTAGCTATTCCTACTACAAAAATGGGGGGGTGGGGGCTGATTCAGAAAAAAATAGAAGGATGATGATTATACTTTGTATTCAGTTATTTCATTTAGGTTATGTAGAAACAGTGTGGCAAGTAATCACTGCTCTGATGACTATAACTTTAAGCATATGTACAAAAAGTGTCAAATATGCTGCCATTTTTTTCATTTTCCCAATCTGTTGATTTCAGCTACCCAGCTTTTCAAACTGTTGCATAAATACAGACCAGAGACAAAGGCAGAGAAAAAGGCCAGGCTTACTAAAGCTGCAGAAAGAAAAGCTGAGGGCAAAGAAGAGGCACCTGGCAAAAAACCAATGTTCATTAAATTTGGAATTAATCACATCACCAATCTGATAGAAAGCAAGAAAGCACAACTGGTTGTTATTGCTCATGATGTTGACCCAATTGAGGTGATTTTTCTACATTAGAATAGTTGTGTGTGTTGCAGAATTTTAGGCATTGTTAAAAAGGGGTACTCCATATGACCTATATGCCTATTGATTCCCTATTTGAAATTTTAAGTGACAGAGCTGCATTCTCAGCCTAGCCTACTATTATATAAAATTCAGCCTCCAACCTCGAATTTTGAAAAAAGAAATCCAAATTAGTATCTGAAGACAACAGTGGAATAAACTCAGTATCCTTTCTTTGTTGAAAGGGTGGGGAGAATTATAGTTACACAGATATAAACAGGGCTCCATAAAATACTTTTACACCTGACAACAAATTCCTGTATCTAAGTAATAGGATGGACCACAAGCCAACAACATAATTTTTCTTGCCCATAAATATGCCTTTGAAGTAATGTGCCTGGGGACAGCATTCCTGAATGCCTCAGGACTTGGCAAGCTTTTTAAATCTTGCCTTTCTTGCTTCTTAATTTCCTTACAAGTCATGCATTGAAAGTATCATTCATATTGTTTGTGGTGTTTTTAATGGGTTTTTCATCTTGGCTTCCAGTTTGGCATTTTTATGTGAACATTTCTTGGGAATTATATTTTGAAGGATTGTTTCTATCCTTTTGTTTTCATTCTAGATTGTTGTCTGGATGCCAGCTCTTTGCAGAAAGATGGGTGTTCCGTACTGCATTGTCAAAGGAAAAGCAAGGTAAGTTTCTATAATTAAACAACATTTTTCAATTTGTATTTTAGTCTTTGGAAACTTTGATATTTCATTTAATTGCAAACCTGTTTATCTGTAAGTGTGTGAGTAAAAATGAGAACATTGATGCATATTACATAACCCAGAAATGTGGATTTTATGATTCAATTGGGAACTTAGAAATTGAATATGCTAGAAAAATGGAGATTACAGTATATAATTATCATCTAACTTACTTAGTGGTTGGTTTATTTGGATTTGAAGTTTGAATCAAAGCTCAATATCAGTGACCTTCCCTCTTTTTGAGACCAGTAGAGAGTTTCCAGAGTTTTGCAGTTGTATATGAAGGGACTGCCAGTGGCAAATTGTTTTCATCACTCATATTTTGTTGATCAAGCACAGATTTTTTGATTGCTGTTGTTGGTTTAGAGTTGATATGGTATGTGTTAGTTGGATTAAAATCTTGAATTGCTCCTCAATAGCTTTCTTGACTTGAAAGTATGACAATGAGTGATAATTATTGAAACCCAATAAGCATTCAGGACAATTTTCGGAATTTAGCATGTTAGTTAAGAACACGGTTCATTGATATAATAAAAGTTTTTGAATCAAACTGCAAAGGCAGCTACTTTTTTGCTTTGATTTGATGTAAAAAGATTTATGCTTCGTAAATGAGTCAACGCTTTTGGGTTTAAATCAAGTAGCAGTTGCTGGAGCTGTCAAACATCGAAATGCAGAGATTGCAGTCTAATTCAAGTAACTGTCGACATTTTAGACTTGGAAAACTTGTGCACAAGAAAACGGCTACTGCAGTCTGTGTCACCGCCACAAGACAAGAAGACAAGCACAATTTGGATAAGATTTGTGATAGCGTGAAGGCTAATTATAATGATCGCTTTGACGAGATTCGCCGACATTGGGGTGGTGGAATCATGGGAGTCAAGTCCCAAGCAAAGGTCGCCAAAATAGAAAAAGCAAGAGCAAAGGAACTTAGAGTTGCATAGGCATAAAAATCTTCGATAATTTGAATAAATATGGAAAAATCTGCATATTTATGTTGTTTTACTTCTTAGCTTAATAGCTAATGCCCTCTTGCGCCCATGCGCAGATATTTCAAGGCGAATGTTGAGTGGAGCGCTTCGACACGTTTCTTCCTTTTGGAGTTTTTCGAACATAGAGCTAGACTCGCTGCATAAGTCTCTGTTATGCTCCTTAGAACTGATAGGTCGCTAATAACACAGTTGCCCTGAGCAACAGCAACTACAGCGAGGGGGGATGGACTGGTGTAGCCAGTCCAGCATAGAGTTTCTTCTGCGATGAATAAAGCTTGTGGGGCATATTACATCTGCTCGTGGTTTTCGCTGTTCGCTTGAGTATTTCTGTGCGCCAAAAGAAATATTCGTAAACACCAGTGGCACGTTAAATTTTGCTCTAGCCATGCGATTACTTCTTACGCAGAGTTAGATGAAACCTATAGTTGCTTGTTGCATGCGGTTTACATTTTAGTCCTTGAAGCTCTAACTTGAAGGTTCTACCAGTTCCGGAATGTCATTTTCGGTTGCGATATGTAATCATAAGGTTTTGGTTCACCAAGGCTCTGTTATTGCTATATCATTTTTGAACGTCATTTAAATAGAAGTACTGGGTAACAAAATTACTCCTCCGAAAATACATGGATCTGTTGAAATGCCGTGCGGGCTGAAAGGTCTTCAGGCTGCTCCTTTGTTTAAAAATAGATAAAATATTATTGCTTTCTAAACAATATCCATTGTTTAATAACAATTCCCTGAATAAAAAATCCTGAATTTTGTATGTGATGATCCTCTGTTACAGACAAATAAAAACAAATAGAAAAGGGTGTTTTTAAAGTATTAAATCGGAGACGCATTTTTGTTATAAGGAAGGTCGGCTCAGGTTCAGTACTGAAAATTCCTTAAGTTATGATGATGATGATTATTATTATTACGATTATTATTATTATTATGACGATTTTCATGGCGAGGATGATAATAATGACGATTTTCATGGTGAGGATGATAATAATGACGATTTGTTTTGAAAACTGTTTTGAAATTTCCGCTCTTTATCAATGTTGAGAATGCGTGAAATGTCATTTACCAAACCAAGGTGGCAATTTTCCAGCTCCATGAAGTAAACAAGGATGAGTCATGCAATCAAGCTTGTGTGAGAAGAACAATTATCACATGACCCCAGATTGACAAAAGTGCTTGCAGGCTGCGATTGTGAACAACTAACCGCAAATTGCGCATCAATGGCCGAGAATATGGCTCTAATGACATTCTTGAGATGCTTTGTATTGTTAAACGTTTTCCATTGGCCAAGCGTTGGTTAGTTAGTGAGTGAGTGACACTCCACCCCCACTCCAATATGTTCGAATTCTTCGAACATAAAAAGTTGCTGTGAGCTTAGTCTTCGCTTTGCGCTTCATGTTTGTTTGGTTACTGGATAGAGACGGCTCATCAATAAAAGTAGTATTGCCTCTATCAAACAAGCAGTTATGTATGTTTCGTAAAAAAACATTTGCAAACATTAAGATATCAAAAGGCAATCAAGAAGTTATATATATTTTAACAAAGTTTAGTATGATTCAAACAGCAAGATTTCTTGTCATATCATGTGTGGTGACATCAATTCTTCGCGTGAAACTCTAAAAAAAGTGAGGAAACTGTTTATTGTAAAAAGGAATAAATCCTGATGAGTGGGTCGAAAAATGCTGTTTCAATTGAAAAGGAACTGAGAATGCCCACGGACAACGAAGCTTGTTTTTTCAAGTTGCCATCTGTTTTACAGAAGCGAAAAACTATTTCGGGATTTTAAACTAGCTAAGAAACTAAAACATAGGGGCCCTATGGGCATGTTCGAAGAACGACTCTGGTTGAATATAGCTATTTCGGTCAAATGATGAAAGATGTTCATCGGTATGCACAACGATGACGATAATGATTATGATGATAATGGTGGTGGTTATGATGATGATGTTGATGAACACGATGATCATGATGCTGGTTGGTAGGGGTGATTGCGGTTGTATGGTGGGTATGGTGGTGGTGATAGAGGTGGTTGTGGTGCTGAAGGGGTGGTTGTGGTGGTTGTGATAGGGGTGATCGTGGTGATGGTTGTAGGGGTAGTTGTGGTGGTGGTGATAAGGGTGGTCGAGGTGATGGTTGTAGGGTGGTCCCGGTGGTGGTGATAGGGGTGGTCGAGGTGATGGTTGTAGGGCTGGTTGTGGTGGTGGTAGCGTTCCTTTAGATGTTGCACACCGTCAATGGTGGTGATAGTAATCATGATGATGATGATGATGATGATTATCATTATTATTATTATTATGACGATTTTATCGTGAGGATAATATTAATGATGATTTGTTTTGAAAACTGTTTTGAAATTGCCGCTCTTTGGCAAAACTCTTTGTTAAATGTTGAGAATGCCTGAAATGTCATTTACCAAAGCAATGTGCCAATTTTCCAGTTCCATTTAGTAAACAAGGATGAGTCAGTTGTCACATGACCCCAGATTGACAAAAGTGCTTGCAGGCTGAATTGTGAACAACTA
>JACTAT010000050.1:0-53605 GCA_014526335.1 Chrysaora quinquecirrha
ATAAACGGGGTATATTTGTCTTGAGGGCAAGTCTCTAGTCTGTCCTTTTGATAAACGAGGTGTATTTGTGTTGGGGGCTAGTCTCTAGTCTTTCCTTTTGATAAACGAAGTGTATTTGTCTTTGGGGAAGTCTCTAGTCTGCCCTTTTGATAGACGAGGTGTATTTGTGTTGGGGGCAAGCCTCTAGTCTTTCCTTTTGATAAACGAAGTATATTTGTCTTTGGGGAAGTCTCTAGTCTGTCCTTTTGATAAACGAGGTGTATTTGCATTTGGGGAAGTCTCTAGTCTGTCCTTTTGATAAATGGGGTATATTTGTCTTGAGGGCGAGTCTCTAGTCTGTCCTTTTGATAAACGGGGTGTATTTGTGTTGGGGGCAAGTCTCTAGTCTTTCCTTTTGATAAACGAAGTATATTTGTCTTTGGGGAAGTCTCCAGTCTGTCCTTTTGATAAACAGGGTATATTTGTCTTGAGGGCGAGTCTCTAGTCTGTCCTTTTGATAAACGGGGTGTATTTGTGTTGGGGGCAAGTCTCTAGTCTTTCCTTTTGATAAACTAAGTATATTTGTCTTTGGGGAAGTCTCTAGTCTGTCCTTTTGATAAACGGGGTGTATTTGTCTTTGGGGAAGTCTCTAGTCTGTCCTTTTGATAAACGGGGTATATTTGTCTTGAGGGCGAGTCTCTAGTCTGTCCTTTTGATAAACGGGGTGTATTTGTGTTGGGGGCAAGTCTCTAGTCTTTCCTTTTGATAAACTAAGTATATTTGTCCTTGGGGAAGTCTCTAGTCTGTCCTTTTGATAAACGGGGTATATTTGTGTTGACGGCGAGTCTCTAGTCTGTCCTTTTGATAAACGGGGTGTATTTGTGTTGGGGGCAAGTCTCTAGTCTTTCCTTTTGATAAACTAAGTATATTTGTCTTTGGGGAAGTCTCTAGTCTGTCCTTTTGATAAACGGGGTATATTTGTGTTGAGGGTGAGTCTCTAGTCTGTCCTTTTGATAAACGGGGTATATTTGTGTTGGGGGCAAGTCTCTAGTCTTTCCTTTTGATAAACGAGGTATATTTGTTATGGGGCAAGTCCTTAGTCTGTCCTTTTGATAAACGAGGTGTATTTGTCTTGAGGGCAAGTCTCTAGTCTGTCCTTTTGATAAACGAGGTGTATTTGTGTTGGGGGCAAGTCACTAGTCTTTCCTTTTGATAAACAGGGTATATCTGTGTTGGGGGCAAGTCTCTAGTCTTTCCTTTTGATAAACGAGGTGTATTTGTCTTTGGGGAAGTCTCTAGTCTGTCCTTTTGATAAACGAGGTGTATTTGTGTTGGGGGCAAGTCTCTAGTCTTTCCTTTTGATAAACGGGGTATATTTGTGTTGGGGGCAAGTCTCTAGTCTTTCCTTTTGATAAACGAGGTGTATTTGTCTTTGGGGAAGTCTCTAGTCTGTCCTTTTGATAAACGAGGTGTATTTGTGTTGGGGGCAAGTCTCTAGTCTGTCCTTTTGGTAAACGGGGTATATTTGTGTTGGGGCAAGTCTTTAGTCTGTCCTTTTGATAAATGGGGTATATCTGTCTTGGGGGCAACTCTCTAGTCTGTCCTTTTGATAAACGGGGTATATTTGTTATGGCGTATATTTATAGAAGGGAGTAATCCTCTAATCTTATGGCGTATATTTGCATTGGGGCCGACTCTCATTTTTGATAAACGAGGCGTATTTATGTTGGGTGCAACTCTCTAGTCTGTCCTTTTAATTAACGGGGTATATTTGTATATCCAGCTTTTTTATTTGTCACTCTCCAATAAGTCGTCTGGAAATACGGCGTATATTTGTATAGGGTGCAATTCTCTAATAAGTACATTTGATAAACGGGATATATGGGTTATATTTGTGTAAGGGGCAACTCTCTAATCTGTCTTTTCGATCAACGGGTGATTCCTTAATGTTGAAAGACGGCATTGTTCAGCTATTGAAATTGATTCCTTAATGTCGAAAGGCGGCATTGTTATGCTACTGTCTCTAATTTGTCTTTTCGATAAAAGGGTGATTCCTTAATCTTGAAAGACGGCATTGTTCAGCTACAATTAAAATTTGCATGTCAAAATGTTTTTATCGCATGTTTGTTAACGTTAGGTCTCGTTAGTCTTCACTGAGTGTGATAAATGTGTTGCAATTCTCTGTTCTGATAAAAACGAATCACTCTCACAAGATCCTTGTATGTCTTGGACATTGGTAAGTTGTTCATTATTTCTTTGCGCTCTAATTGTGTTCCTTCTGATATCTGTGTAGCCGCGAAATAGCATTAGCATATAGGCTATCTAGTTAGAGTGAACCTGGTGGGAAAAGTGCTTCTGCAAGAAACGGGGAAATAATCAATCAATACTAAGCATTGAACTTGAAAATATTACTGATGGTGTACATTTAGTGTTTATGGAATTACAATAATCAGAGCCCTGCACATTGAAGCCATAATTATAACTTTCTAAGTAATCAACAAGTTTTTCATTGCATCGAAACTAGAAGGTCCGCCATTCTCTCAAACCAACATAAGATGAGAACAATACATCAACCTTCTCATTCGGGCATAACTGCTTATTGTTCTTTGCAGTTCTATTATTAACAAAGAAATACTTATTGTTTTATCAAACAATGATAATGACCCGGTAGGCTGTAGGCCGCCTACAAGGCCAAAATGTTTGTGGCCCTGCATTCTGCAATCAGGCCTCAAAAACATTGGCCTAGCTATGACAAATATTGAAGAGAAAACAAAGAAAATTCAAAACAAGTTCGCATGTTGAAATTCACTAAGCAGGAAACAGCCAGAATCCTTGAGAAAAACACTGTGAAATCACTAGAGAGACACATTAATGTTTTCAGCAAAAATATTGATGAAATTCATACCCTGATATCAGAAATTCAGGAATTAAAAATAGAAGCTGATGAAGAGCTTGAGGAAGTCAGAACCTGGAGTCTTAAAACTGAAACAGATCTTTCAGAATTTGAAGATAACATGGAAGAATTACAGGAGAGAATGAATTTTCTACAAAAAGAAGAAAAGGCAGGTGAGTCGCGAAGAGGAAGAGGCTAAAGCTGAAGCAAGAAAGCGTGAATATGATGAAGCACTTAAATTAGAGGAAGCAAAAATGCAGATCAAAAAGCAATTTGAAAAGGAAATAATGGAATTAAAGCCAACAAGAGAACATCAACAGCATCCACCAGCCAAAGTCAAATTACCAAAGATAGCTATATCGAAATTCCAAGGGACCTACTTAGACTGGCAGAGATTTTGGAATCTATTTGAAACCGAAATTGACAAGAGTGATATTGCTCCAGTTTCTAAATTTTCCTATCTCAAAGAATTATTGGTGCAAATGGTTCGTACAACAATGGATGGTCTACCACTTAAAACAGAAGGGTACAAAAGGGCCAAACAAATTTTAAAGACCCGCTATGGCAAACCCAGTGAGGTAGCAAATGCTCACAGTCAGAATATTGCCTATCATAAATAGAACTCAACCAGCCAAAATTCTGGAATTCTTTGAAAAACTTGTGACCAGCATACAGACATTAGAGACAATAGGAAAGCTCAAGGAAATCTATGGTTATGTAAGAATGACTTTAGATAAGCTGCCAGGAATAAGAGCTGATTTAGTGAGAACTCATAATGAATGGCAAGACTGGAAATTTCTGCAGTTTGTGGAAGCATTGCCAAAGTGGTGTGAACGAAACCCAATCCAAGTTGAAGGCAGAAACAGACAGCATGGACAGCCCAGGCGTGATAGAGTATTTCAAACAAGTGATAGAGCTGGGAAACCCAAGAGTTGCATTTACTTTGAAAATACAGAGCATAAAGATGTGAATTGTGACAAATCAAAACTGTTGCTGAAAGAAAAAAGTTTCTTAGCTCAAAAAAATCTATGCTTTAACTGTACAGGCAGTAAACACCAAGCTGCAGAATGCCACAGCAGATTCAAATGCCAAAAATGCAGTGCTAAACACCACACTTCTATTTGTGATCAGCAAACTCAGCACATCCTTCTAGCAACCAATGAAGAAAAATCAAATGGCACTGTTACATATCCTGTTGTCCTGGTTAAAGTGAATGGAGTGACATGTCATGCACTCTTGGACACAGGGGCTGGAGGCTCCTACGCATCCACAACACTGCTGCATCTCATAGCCAAGAAACATGTAAGAAAAGAAAAAAAAATTGAAATGATGATGCAATCCGTAACTCAAACAATTGAGGTCTTTGAAGTGAAAATTGCAAATGTAAACAAAGAATTCAGTTTGGAAACTACAGTGAGAAGGTGAACAAAGAATGTCTTTTATACTTACCTAATCCAAACTCTGATAAAGTCTTATCAGAATACAGCCATTTGCAAGAAGTCAAAATGGATGACTCAGATAAAAAAGCAGTTCTTCCTGTCCATTTGATTCTTGGGGCAAATGAGTATTCCAGGAATAAAACTGACAAAAAACCCAAGATTGGAAAGCCTGGAGAACCTATTGCTGAACTGACAAATTTTAGCTGGATAATCATGTCTCCAGGAAGTGAAACCAAACTTGACAATGTTTATCTTACCAGAAGCTCCAATGTAGATTATGAACAGCTATGCAGCTTAGATATCCTTGGTCTCACAGATAAACCTGATGGCGATCAGCAGCAAGTTCATGAAGAATTCAAAGAACAATTAACTAGAGATTCTGAAGGATGGTATGAAACAGGGCTTTTGCGGAAAAACACTCATGATGCTCTTCACAACAATAAGAACAGAAGCCTTGGAAGACTCAATAACTTAGTCAGAAGATTGCAGAGAGAGCCTGATTTGTTCCAAAAATATGACGAAATCATTCAAGACCAGCTAGACCAAGGGATTGTAGAGAGAGTTACCAAAGAAGAAGCAAACAGAAAAGAGTTTTACATTCCGCATAAACCAGTTACTCGAGAGATGGCTTAGAGCACAAAGATGAGAATCGTATTTGATGCCTCTGCGAAGGGATCTGACACCAGTCCATCACTGAATGACTGCTTAGAACCTGGTTAGCCACTCCAAAACCTGTTGTGGGGTGTACTTGTGAGAAGCCGACTAAATAGTGCAGCAGGTTACCAATAAACTTGCGCACTTTGTGATAAAAGCATGAAAATTGGTACACATAGGTAATTTAACATGCTGAAAAAGATAAGATGTAGACCCAAGCTGAAAAATGCCCCCAAATGCTATTTTTAGAATGGGGTACTTGGAGCAACACCCCACAATAACATTATTGGAATAAATGTGTTTAAAATGGTAAAATGAAAATGAAAATTTGCATTTATGCACATTAGGATACGTAGAAGACGATGAGATATAGCCCCAATAGCAAAATGCACCAAATCTTTTTTTAGATTGGGGTATTAGTTATAAGACCCCCTAATACGAACACTGCAATGACAATGTAGCAAATGACAAGATGTATATAAATATTTGCAGTTATGCACATTGTGATACATAGAAGACGATGAGATATAGCCCCAAATAGGAAAATGCCCCAAATCTATTTTAGATTTTGGGGCACTAGTTATCAGACCCCATAATACGAACACTGCAATAACAATGTAACAAATGAAAAGATGTATATGAAAAATTGCAGTTATGCACATTGTGATGCGTAGAAGACGATGAGATATAGCCCAAAATAGGAAAATGCCCCAAATCTTTTTTTAGATTGGGGTATTAGATATAAGACCCCCTAATACGAACACTGCAATAACAATGTAACAAATGGCAAGATGTATATGAAAATTTGCAGTTATGCACATTGTGATACATAGAAGACGATGAGATATAGCCCCAAATAGGAAAATGCCCCTAATCTATTTTAGATTTTGGGGCACTAGTTATCAGACCCCATAATACGAACACTGCAATAACAATGTAACAAATGAAAAGATGTATATGAAAATTTGCAGTTATGCACATTGTGATGCGTAGAAGACGATGAGATATAGCCCAAAGTAGGAAAATGCCCCCAAGTCTAATTTTAGATTTTGGGGCACTAGTTATCAGACCCCTTAATAGGAAGACTGGAATAACAATGTAACAAATGACAAGATGTATATGAAAATTTGCAGTTATGCACATTGTGATACATAGAAGACGATGAGATATAGCCCCAAATAGGAAAATGCCCCTAATCTATTTTAGATTTTGGGGCACTAGTTATCAGACCCCATAATACGAACACTGCAATAACAATGTAACAAATGAAAAGATGTATATGAAAATTTGCAGTTATGCACATTGTGATGCGTAGAAGACGATGAGATATAGCCCAAAGTAGGAAAATGCCCCCAAGTCTAATTTTAGATTTTGGGGCACTAGTTATCAGACCCCTTAATAGGAAGACTGGAATAACAATGTAACAAATGACAAGATGTATATGAAAATTTGCAGTTATGCACATTGTGATACATAGAAGACGATGAGATATAGCCCCAAATAGGAAAATGCCCCAAATCTATTTTAGATTTTGGGGCACTAGTTATCAGACCCCCTAATACGAACACTGCAATAACAATGTAACAAATGAAAAGATGTATATGAAAATTTGCAGTTATGCACATTGTGATGTGTAGAAGACGATGAGATATAGCCCAAAATAGGAAAATGCCCCCAAGTCTAATTTTAGATTTTGGGGCACTAGTTATCAGACCCCTTAATAGGAAGACTGGAATAACAATGTAACAAATGATAAGATGTATATCAAAATTTGCGCTTATTCACATTGTGATGCGTAGAAGGCGAAGTGATATAGCCTCAAATAGGAAAATGCCCCAAATCTATTTTTAGATTGGGGCACTAGTTATCAGACCCCCTAATACGAACACTGCAATAACAATGTAACGAATGGTAAGATGTATATGAAAATTTGCAGTTATGCACATTGTGATGCGTAGAAGGCGATGAGATATAGCCTCAAATAGGAAAATGCCCCAAATCTATTTTTAGATTGGGGTATTAGTTATCAGACCCTCTAATATGAACATTGCAATAACAATGTAACAAATGATAAGATGTATATGAAAATTTGCAGTTATGCACATTTTGATGCGAAGAGGACGATGAGATATAGACCCAAATAGGGAAATGCCCCTGATTCTATTTTTAGAAAGGGGTACTAGCTATCAGACCCCCTGATACAAATACTACATTGACTATGTAACAAATGTTATGACACAAATTTACAGGTATAAACATTTCGTTATGTACAGTAGAACAACATGAGACATAGCTCAGACAGGAAAATGTCCCCGATTCTGTTTTTGAAAGGGGTTCTAGATACCAGATCCTGTAAGACGAATACTATAGTTACTATATAACAAATGATAAAATATAAATTAAAGTTTGCAGTTATGAAAGTTTTGATATGTAAAAGACGCTAAGGCGCAGCCCGGGGAAAATACCCCCAAACTGTATTTTGATAAAGAAGAACTGGTTTTTTTAAATTATCAAATAGCATTGAATAGAGGCAATAAAAGAAGAAAAACAAAACAGGAAAATGTATCAGATTTTGCACACAGATACTTCCATACTTCATGCAACACCGTTGCAATTTCTCAAACAGGTTGCACACCCACTGCTGTACTCATGGTATCCAAGCAACGTACTGATCATATTCCTCCACTGTACTGCGCAACCACCGCTGTACTGCACATGCGTTATGTGGGGTGATGCTTAAACAGCAGTATTGCAATTATTCGACATTCTAATTTTTTTACATCTGTTATTGCCTCTACATTTATTTTGATACTATATTTATTACAATAATTTTGGTAGAATTTTCGACAATGGAGATTTATTTTGGAAAATTGTGGTGAGAGCGACTACCAAAATTGCCTCTACACGTATTTTTTATATATAAGAAACTAAAACATTAATCAAGTACTGAAAGTTTCTTAAGAGTTTCTTGAACATCCATATTGGCAACATAGTTTTTCTATCCGAATGATGTTCCAGGCCCATTTATCTATCTTATTTGAATGTATATGGGATTCGCGTTTGTCTGCTTGTCACAGAAATGCGTTATTGCAAAGGAAACATGGGTAATAAGAGAAAAAGTTTGGCTATCTGAGGTGAAAAGTTTCTTACGTAAAAATTTTCCAGTACTGAAGTTTTTTAAATTTTTTTGCCATTCGAGAGTCTGGAGATAAAAATACGTGTATTCAATGCTATTTGATACTTTAAAAAACCAGTTCTTCTTTATCAAAATACAGTTTGGGGGCATTTTCCTCAGGCTACTTCTTAGCGTCTTCTGCGTATCAAAACTTTCTTAACTGCAAACTTTCACTTATATTTTATCATTTGTTATATAGTTACTATAGTGTTCGTCTTAAAGGGTTTGGTATCTAGAGCCCTTTTCTAAAAGTAGAACCGGGGGCATATTCATGTTTGGGGCTATATCTCATCGTCTTCTGCGTATTAAAATGTGCATAACTGCAAATTTTCATATACATCTTATCATTTGTTACATTGTTATTGCAGTCTTCGTATTAAGGGGTCTGATAACTAGTGCCCCAAAATCTAAAAATAGATTTGGCGGCATTTGCAATTGGGGCTATATCTCATCATCTTCTATGTATCCTAATGTGCATAAATGAAAATTTTCATTTTCATTTTACCATTTGTAACAGTTATTCCAACCTTAATATTATGGCTTGTTGATCTAAGTACCCCAGTCTAAAAATAGCATTTGGGGGCATTTTTCAGCTTGGGTCTACATCTCATCTTTTTCAGCATGTTAAATTACCCTTGTGTACCAATTTTCATGCTTTTATCACAAAGTGCGCAAGATTCATTTTTCAGGCTGCTAGGCTTCTAAACTAAAAGCCTGTAGCCCTTTGTGCTGACTTGAAGCAAGCATTTCTTCAAGTGCGAATTCGTAAGATGATAGAGATTCCTTGCGATTCCATTGGTTGAGAAACAAATATCCATCACAGATTGAAGTCCTGAGATTTACCAGAGCGCTGTTTGGACTTGTTCAATCACCGCTTTTTGTGATGATGTTTGGATGATGTTTGGATTTCCAAACAAGCTAATCGAAGAAGATCCAGAAGCTTTAGAAGATAAAGACCTGAAGAAACGAGCGATTTACCTGAGGAGATGTAAACAGTCACTATGGAATAGATGGACTGCAGAGTATATCAGAGGACTGAAGGAGCGACATCACCTCAAACAGCAATCAAAGTCACCGAATCTTGAAGTTGGAGACGTTGTAATCATCAAAAACGAAGATCGTAACAGAGGCAAGTGGAACCTTGGAATCGTCGAAGAGCTCATAAGCAGAAGAGATGGAGTTGTCAGAGGAGCTTGCTTGAGAGCCGGAAATCATACTGGGAAAGACCTATTCCACATCTATATCCACTGGAACTGCACTGTAATATTCCCCGAAGTGAGGACAAACATCTTGATCCTGAAGCCAGAGAATTCAAGCCAAAAAGGAGAGCAGCCGTGAACGCAGCAGAAATCATAAGAGTTGTAGCAGAAGAAGACGAGGATGACACTCTTTTAACTTTGACTGAACACTGATTATATTTGTCCCCTTTTGGAACAAATAGGGGGAGAGTGTCAAGAACTTTTTGCGACTTTGTGAGCTTATGAACTTTTACAGTATTTGGACTACTATTTTTTCATTTATTCTTTGTTATCTTAATTAACCTCGATTTCAGGTAAACTAGCAAATTCACGAGAATGGGAAAAATTACATGAAGAACCTAAAAAAGCACAAGGCACGTGAGAACTTGAGAGAACTGTGAAGTGAATCGAAATCTTAGTATCTTTTTATTGTATTTAATATTGAGAAAAAAGCAAGTCTACTTATTGCGTAAAATCTTTCGTGAATTATTGTTGCAGAGCAGAACAAATTCCCAACATTTGATCCCTATTGTTGCTGTGGTACAGCTTTTTCTTGAACGGAGATCAGTGTTGGCCTCTCCCTAAAAATCATTTTGAAAGGAAGATGCAGTAGATCTGCTGGCAGCGTTTGAAGCGTTTCCTCTTGAGGAGTAAGGGCAATAAGCATGGCCGTCCCTTCGTTGGTTAGAAGAGGAAAGGGTATTCTGGCCTTTAAATGCTCTGCAAATTTTGTTTGACTCCTCTTCATTCTTAACTAGCTTACTGAAATCCTCTCCAACTAGGAAAGGACTATTTTGAATATCATCCGTATTCAAACAAAGAACTTGATATGTTCTCTTCAGCGATGGCTTCATTGAAAGATGCCATAGAGAAGTGAAATTTGCAGTGGCATGTCCAAGAGGGGTGAAGGCATCAACTGAGCTAGTAATATGATTGTTTAATTTCTCAGTAGTGTCAGAAAGTTCTTTTGGGTTCAAAAAAGATTGGTTGTTTGCAAAGTTATGCACGCAACTTTTGCAAAATCAGCTGATATTGGCAAGATGAAGGTCATATTGCTTTTTATCAGCCCTCAAATTTATGACTCTCGGTTTCACCCTAGTTGGGTTGTGCAAGCAAGTTTTTGACTTCTCCTGATAAGGAATTTTCATCCTCGTTGTCCCTGGTAGCGTGTATGCTTATAGCATCAGAAATGTATCATCTACAGCCTGGGTAGAGGGAAATTTGGAATCTACATTGATAGTCCAGCCTAATGATCCCGTTGAAACATTACTATTTTGCCTGGTGGGCTGTATTTCAATTTGTTCGGTGGATATACTTGCGAGTTGGTCAGTTGACCCATTTCCAGAAAACAGGGTGGGGAACGATGACGGTAGCAGATTAGAATTGACAACAAGTTGCATCATCAATATTGACATAGATCCCAGGCTAGAATTGATATTGATATTGATATCTTTTCTTTCTTTAATAGATTTCCAGCGAGCTGAAACATTGGTTCCTTTGTTTTCATTCAGTTTATTTCAGATCAGAGAAGTCGTTTTAAATAATTGTAATCATCTGTGCATTTACAACCAACCAAAAACGAATTTTTTTGTTCTTTTTTTGTATATGTCAACTTGCTAAATTATGTCTTCAAAAGTACATCATCATTTTACGAAAATGCTAAAAGAGAATACACTATCACGAACAAGATAATGCATTTTTGCCGCATCAAGACGCACAACACCATAGCATTGTCAAGTGTGAATGCAGCTAAAGATAGAACCAGTGGTAGTATAGCAGATTACAATGAAGACCAAATAACGATGAAAAAGTTTCCCATTCATGTCAATTTTGATTGAGGTTTTTGATTGTTTTCAGTGTTGTTTGAAAAACAAAAATTGTAAGAAACCATGCATAGCTCTAAAACCTGAAAACAAAAATTGTGAATATCCCATAACTGCCAAAAGTCCATAGGCTAGTTTATTTTGATGCATGTGCTATTAATTTTGTTGCTTTTCCATTTAGTCTGTTTGTTGGGCATTTCTTAAAACCTGGGAATTTAGAAATTAGGTTTTTTTATGCTAGCCGTGGATGGACGTGTTTTCTTCTAATGGTTTTCATCAAAGAAATCAAGATTTGCCCTTAGGGGCTGAGAATCTTGAAGAATGCTGTAGACTGAGTTTATTGTTCTATATTTTTTCCTTTTTGCTTATACCTTTTGTGGCCAAAATACTAAGACATTACAAATGGAATAGATTTTATCACTGTTATGGAATCAAACAAAGATTTTGAAATTTGTGAAGAAGCTAACTGAAGCAGAGAATGTAAAATACTGAGGTGTTTTAATTGATAATAAATTGTTTTTGAAGACCCATATTCAACAAAATAACTTGAAAATCTCAAAAAGCATTGGTATACTAGCTCGCCTTCAACATCATGCCCCTAAAAATATCTCTGTTAATGTATGTAATACAAAACAAATACAAAAAAATACAAAACTACCTTAGATACAATGAGAAAGAGCATGAAACCAGCAGTTAGGTTAATTACCTTTCAATCAAGCATAACTCATAGTCAACCACTCTTGATGAATTGAAGCTTTTATGTCTTAAAAACTGCTATAACATAGAGAGTGCCAAGTTTATGTCTGATATAAGTAATAATGTTCTAGGCAAAAAGTTTTGCAATCATTTTTCAGTTTATTAACAATAGGCATGATATTTTAACTAGACAAGTAACTTATGGTTTGTTTGCAAAGCCTACGTTAAAGACTAATACAAAACATCACAGTACTGTCAATAATGGAGTGAAAATCTGGAACAGCATTCCATTTCAACTTAAGGCAACTTAAAATTAAGCATATTTTCACAAACAATATAAAGCATGGCTTCTAACAACCAGCGGTTGATCAGTTATTTTATCATCTTTGCAGACAACTTTAAAGATTCCCTTTTCAATTAGCTGTAATAATTAGTATTCCTGCTTTACGTAATACTCTACTAAACGTTACTTGTGGTGTACCACAGGGATCTGTTCTTAATCCACTTCTGTTCTTACTCTATGTCAGTGATCTTCTCAGCTCATCTTCCAAGTTATCATTTTATCTCTTTGCTGATGATACAAACGTTTACTTTGAATCAGACAGTCTAAAAAGCCCTCAAAAAGTGGTGAATAAAGAGCTCAGGCATGTCAAAAAGTGGCTAGATGCTAACAAACTTGCTTTAAATGTAGATAAAACTAACTTTGTTTTTTTTTGTATTCTCTGCAAAATTCTTTGAATTGGTAATCAGTAGGTAAAACAGGCTAAATATGTCAAATTCCTTGGCCTCCTTTTTGATAAACATCTAAGCTAGAATTACCACTTTAGTGAACTTTCTAAGAAACTGTTGAGAACTTGTGGTATATTCCTCAAAGTAAGGCATCTTCTGCCAATTATATATCTCCTACAAAAGAAGGTTGTCAGAGCTATTTATTTTAATAATTTTACATTTCCATCTACTTCAAATTTCTCTGATTTAAAAATTCTTAAGTTGTGTAATTTATTTAATTTAAAGCTAGTTACTTTTGTGTATGAGTCTGTTAACAATTTATCCTTTCTTTTTTCACTTTTTTTTTAAACCTTGACATCTGTTCATCATTATAATACAAGACAGGCTTCTAAAGGTAATATTTTTGTGACTAGTGAAAATACCTTGCAATCTGGTCTAAGATTTGTTAGATATGCAGGAGCCAAATCCTGGAACATCATTGCTGTCATCAAACAATGTCCTTCTGTTGTCAATGTTCGTAGTATAATCAAATCTCATATGTTCTCTACATAATACCAAGTTATCATTTTTTCAAATTTTGTCAAATGAAATTAATGTTACTGCTTTAAAATAATTGACTTTTAGCACAGGGGGTGCTCTCTCCTCGATCAGTTTATCTGTTGAGAGAGCTCCTCCTTCAAGAAATTCCTTTACCTACAGACTCCCTTCTAATCCCAAATTAGTTTAGTTAGGTATACTGTTTTTTCTTGTTGTTGTTAAAATTATTTTATAGTTGCTGTTGTGTTAGAGGGAATTTGTAAGTATATTGGAAATTTAAAATGATCAACTTGAGGTTGAAGTTGAAGTTGAACTGACCAGTCCAGCAATAAAAAGGATGTCAGAGCTGATTCTTTTGAGAAACTCATTCAGTATTTTGGGGAAAGAGTTGCAAATCCTTTAGTATCAAATGTTTCTCCAAGAATTTCATGCAAAACCGATATGAATGACTCAACATCATCACTTGTTCCAGCTCTTAGTTGTTCTGGAGGAATACACCTTCTTGCATATTCATCTCTATGAAGCTGAAGACTAGTCAAAATTGCAAGCAAAGAAACAACAACCTCCAGTGTCAAACCATTAACACTATCATGTGCTTTATTTTGTGAAACATCAACATTTCTAAAATCTAAGCAACCCTCCACAAAACCTAGTTATAAATCTCTCAAAATCCAAAGTAACATGTTATGAATGCAAACGGACCTCTCTGCTTCACTTAGACCTCTACCATAAACAACTCGACGCCAATCTCAGATTAACTTTACAAGATGTGCCTCTTTCTGGTATCCCTTACCGTCTAAGAATTGAAGAACAAGTACAGACCATATCATCCTCTCTTTCATGGAAATAGTTTTTACTCTTGTCACATAATTCAGGGAAATAACCATTGTGAATGAAATCGACATCATTGACAGAATAGCTATTTATTGCATGGATATAAAGATGTTGTGTACAGATGGCCTTAAATCCTGAATTTGAATCAGAATTTCCACTGCAAAATTTTGGGTCGTAATGAAATGGAAAGAATTTTGCTAGGTAGAAAATGAATATGGCTTTTTCTTAAATAATAATTAAATGCATGCATAAGCATGCTTAGCAAAAATATATAATGGTCTAATACCAACCCTCACTTTGCTCTGCAGACCATGACCGTCTATTGCGCCCCCAGTACATGTTTAAATCCAAGCTTTGTATATTCATTTATTCTTTCCATAGCTTTTTGTATATTTTGTGTATTCTTGTTTTGGTATATAGCCTCGTACTGACTCATCAGCTGATCCCCATATAGAGCATTTTGGGGCTAAGATCAGTATGCTTTGTTTTATATATGGGTGCCCCATCGTTCCCGCGTACAGGAACAATGCCAGTATTATGAGGCCTCTCCATCCATTTTAAATATGTGTATATGGTTGGTTATAATTCTATTGATGCATATTGAATACAAAGCCACGAAAATCTAGAGTGATCTGTACGCCCCTGCGATCTGCGCTGCATATAAGTTTTAGTGATGAAGAGTCCATTCAGTTGAAGGCAAGAATATCAATCATAAGAAATCACCTATATTGTTTTACTGATTCCTGAACTTGTTTTAGAGGTGCATACGCAGTTTTAGATCTCATAACTTTAAAACTGTTTCACAAAATCATTTAATTTCCATCTTTAATATATTATAAGGTGTAGCCAGGACACACCCATGCTCCACGAAAAGGTTTATTTTATAGTTTTCAAAAGAATTTTGTATGAGTGATTATATCACCAATGTTCTTGTTCCGTTTTAATGCCAGAAATGGTGGGCGAGGCCAGTTTTTTTTTAATGCATTATCATTTTCTATTACATGCCAATTGTTTCTCAAAATTTTTTGAATTTGAATCATTCTATTATCGTAAGGTATGACAAAAGGAAGGTTTAATTTGTACTTCTTATTCTTAGCTAAAGTGTTAGCTTTCAGAAGGCTTTCTTGAAGTTATGAGATCTAAAACTGCGGATGCACCTCTAAAACAAGTTCTGTAATCAGTAGAACAATATAAGTGATTTCTTATGATTGATATTCTTGAGAACTTCAACTGAATCTACTCTTCATCACTGAAACTTATATCTTAATTTTATGCAGCGCAGATTCCAGGGGCATATAGATCACTCTAGATTTTCGTGGCTTTATATTCAATATGCATGAATAGAATAATAACAAACCATATACACATATTTAAAATGGATAGAGAGGCCTCATAATACTGGCATTGTTCCAGTGCACGGGAACAATGGGGCACCCATATATAAAACAAAGCATACTGATCTTAGCCCTGAAATGCTTTATATGGGGATCAGCTGATGAGCCAGTACGAGGCTATTTACCAAAACAAGAATACACAAAATATACCAAAAGCTATGGAAAGAATAAATCAATATAGAAAGCTCAGATTTAAACATGTACTGGGGGTGCAATAAACGGCCATGGTCTGCGGTGCAAAGCGAGGGTTGGTATTAGACCATTATATATTTTTGCTAAGCATGCTTATGCATGCATTTTATTATTATTTAAGAAAAAATATCTTGCAGCTTGACATGTTGAAATGTCAGGTAACAGGCATAATTTTGATGCCTGAAAGCAAAAAACTTTGGCAAAAGCATGCTTTCTGCAGCTAAATACCATTCAATTGCCGTTCTGTTACAGCACTGACAAAGCACAGCATAGCTGAGACATCACAAATGTGTTGCATCATGGTGTGAGCCTGACTCCCGAAGAGGCTTGTAAAATTTTTATCATCTGATGGAATTCTGGAGAATCGATTACCAATTTCAAATTATCGTTTGCCTGAACAAGCCCCAGTTTAACGATGTGCTTTTAAAAATGAAAAATGAAGACTGGCATGCAATTAGATATATGTACAAAGTGTGCAATGTTATCATACAAAAAAAATTCCACTTTCACATTGCATGGAAATGTCAGTTTTGTTTTGACCCATGACAGTGGACACAATTTTTATTTTTGTAATTGACAAAACACTAAATAAACTCAAAGATAACCTCCAAATCCTCGTGTGAAGCTCTTTCATCAGACGGCTACGTGTATATGTACTGTACTTATTATTGATTTAAAATGTCATTCAAAATCTTCTTCACGCACACTTTAATTACAGAATTACAGTCCGAGTACTATGTTTGTGCTGTATGGGGATCATTAGAATTGCTTATTTATACTATTATTTTTTGCAGATCCTGTAAGAAATTTTCGATACTGAAAAATTAGCAACAGATCCTGGTAAAATGTGCTATAATCTAAATTTGATGAAAAACTGCAATGCCAGAGGTGTGGTACTTGACAAGTTCAACGCAAGCAAGAAGTTTGTCAGCTTTGATGCCGACTGCTTGGTGATAGCTGCTGTCATGGAGAAGTTCCACCAGAGGATATTATGCCACAAAATGTTCTGAAGTGTAGTCCTGGCAAAAAGAATGAATGCCCATATGGTCACATAAAAAAAATCATGCAAAAGTATGTAGTTCAGCCATTCTAAGAGGATTACACAGAAAAACCAGCATTTAGAAAAATGATGGATAATTTGTGTGCTCAAACGATTAAAAATATGCAAAAGCCAGGGCAGCACATGAGCAAAAAATGCATCAGGCTAAAATTGATTTTTGTGACTCAAATGAGCCTGAAGTGCTATCTTTGGCAAAGCCGCAAGACCGGGATTATGCTTTTTCTTTTGCATGTTGAAAACTGAGTTTTGCTCTTCTACTCAGGCATGCTGATAATGCAGTTTCAGAAGGTGATGGAAGAATAATCAGCAGTTGGAAGCTATTCCTCTTAGATTATAAAGCATGTGGACATAATAAGTATGTCCTTGCAGCATTTCTTCTGCTATGTAATATCAATACCAATCTGAGCCCTGCCCAGGCTCACCAGCTCAAATGGAACAGAACAGTCAATGAGAAAGATGGAAAAGGGAATAATGTGATGTAAGGCTTGACCAAGTGAATTAATTAACACAAAAGCTCCTCCCATATTAAGTCCAAAATTGCACTCTGGAGAAAAGTGCAATTAGAAGTGGGGTTTACCAAACATTGGGCCCCAACAACATGTATCATGTAGACGGAAATGATAAGCTTAATAAATGAGGGTTTTGTATTCATGGAGCAGTCGAAAACTCTTGTGGTTGAAGGTTTCATCAACAAACAACAAACCCTTGGTTGTTGCAAATGTTTACCTTGACCACATCAAAGAGCATGGGATAGCACCAAAGGTTGTAAGAATGGATAGTGGGACGGAGAATAATCATATCAAAGATCTATAAGTATTTTCTGCAGGTAGTGAAGAAAGTTTTTTGTTTGCAACTTCCACCAGAAATGAAAAAGTGCATCATTATGGTCCAGATTTAGAAAATATCGCCTTTCCTGGTGGATTAACTTCTTGCATAAGATGGAGAAAGATAGATTATTCATGTCATTTTTAGAATCTCAAGTGGAAACATTATTGTTTGTTTTTCTTCTGATGATTCAAAACCAATTAGTTGAGTTTGGAATTCTTAAAATGTGAGACAATCTGCCAATGCAGGTGGAGAGAAACCAAAAATGTTGTACACATTGCGGCATCAAATTGGATTGAGTGAACAGGAAATAAGGGTCACAAGTAAAAACCTTGCCATAGCTTCAGAAGTCATTGGGGTAAAACACTGCCCAGTTTCCATGAATGATGATCTCCATCAATTACTTTCATGTTTTTGTCAAATAGAGAATATAATCAGGCACCCGGACGTATGTACAGGATTAGACATATATGTTGCATTATTGGGATGTTTAGAAAGTGATGGCTTTGAGATCTAATCCTGTTTTATTTCTAAAGGAGACATTCAGATTTGTAATTGTTGTAAAAATTGTAAAGGTTAATCTTTCATATCTTAATAAATTGATGCATAGTTCCCTGAAAATATCTTTTTGCTTAGCCCATATCTCCCTATCCAAAAAGAATTAGCAAAATTAGTACCTTAGTAATTAGTGACTTAGTAACTAACTAAATAACTAACTAGCTAACCAACTCATTAACCAACTAACTAACTAACTAACTTAAACTAACTAACGAACCAACTAACTTACTAAGTTGGTACAGGAGGCATGCCCATGTTCCTCAAATTAGCATTACACTTTCTATAACTTGATGATGATGAAGAATAGTCGTAGTAATGAAATTTTCCATCAGGGCCCTCAGAAAACTTACAATTGCTGGGTTTGAATTTTTTCTTCGGTCAAAATTCCAGCTCTACTGGAATTCTATATCTTGTGTACACCTCAGACATGTAGTTCCAGGTAACATAGAGCAGGAAAAACAAGATTTGTTGCATGTTTTTCTGATAGTTGATGAGACCAAGTTATTTGTGTTTGAATCTACATCAAAATCTTCGTCACTTGACATTTCACACTCTGCTAACATTGAACTGCAGTTTTGTGTATCCTATTGGAACAAAAAGATATATTTGAACTGCTTTCTTTTCATGTTCCATTTTCGAGAAGTATTTATCTACACTGGTGAGTTATTTTTTGATCTTTTTACCAGGGAAGGTGCCCAGGAAAGAAATAGTATGATCGGCCACTTGAAATGTCTGTTTTCGTGTTGAATGTAAGTCATCAAATAGTGCCTGCCATTTTACTTCCATACTAAAGCCTTTATTTAATTTATGTACATATTTGTTTTTTTTTTCAAGACACTCAAGTCCAAATTGCACTGTTGGGTTTGGTTTCACTGTTACTCGTTTTTCTGAAACGTGTAACGAGCCATGAAGTGGGTGTTCTCCGTATTTGCAATTTTAATTTCTCAACTTTTTCATGATAATTTGTAGTTGTAGTGGCTGTAAAAATTTGATCCTTAGGATATGTTTCATGAAAAGACAAAATATCACCATATAGTAGATATTTGTATTGCGATACGTGACTTAAAAGGTTTGAGGGATAATAAAATCTATAAGCTGTTAAAGTATTACTTAATGTTATCGCAAGTTTATATAGAGCCGCTGGAAAATTTTTTCAAGATTGTTATTTTAGTAACTACACTACCGTTCGAAAAGTTTGGAAACGGTGAGTGAACTTATAACATGACAGAAGAGTGTAGTTTTTCAAATATCTTTCTGCTCCCTTGTAAAATGACTGATGACTCTAAAATTTTGATACAGTACTGCTCATTTATTCTAGTTTTCGAATATGTGTTTGAATTGTTTTGATCTTGCCTCTTTTTTAGTCTAATACCTGACAAAACATTTGTTGTTGAAAAAGACCCTTTAAGAATGGCTAACCTGAAAAATGTTTAGAAAACTTTAACCCTGATTAACTTTGTAAAAATCGATATTTCAGGAAAACTTTTACTACAACGGAAAAGCTAAAACAACTGGGCTTCAAATAACTGCAAAATTTTCCATCTTGGAGTAATGAAACCCCTCTCTTTCCCATAATTTCAGATCAGTAGTCCTAAAAATCTTTTCCTTGGTTTTTGAAGGCAAAGCTTCTCAGTTTTTGTGTATTTTTCTATTATACCATCAAAATAATCTTGTCCTTTCAATTTGAAATAATGGCGAGTGCAGTGACGAACATTTTCCCGCCGAAACTTAGCAAGATAATGGCCGCATGACCTCTGACTTTTAAGATGAAAATATTTTGGATTAGGCCCTTGGCCACTGTTGGCGGCCATTTTTAAGCAACCGTTTCCAAACTTTTCGAACGGTAGTGTATAATAACTTTTGTTAATGACTGGCTGGGGAAAGACTTTAAAATCGACAAATTAATCACGAAGGTAAAACATGTAAAGCAGAGTATGTTGAAGAAATAGACGCTTGTAGATCCAGTTGAATTATTCTGATAAAAGAAAATATGAAGAAAGAGAATGATTACATTAAAAAGAAGTATATAAATTAAAAATTAAGGTTTGTTTAAATTTATGATAAATGAAAATGTAACATAATATTATTTGTAAGATTGTCTGCGAGGTTTTCATTACCAAAGAATAGTTCATTGATATATTGTCTGTAAAACATGACTTCTTTCTCTGGCTCATGACAGCCTGCCTTAGGAACTTGAGTATTTCCAAATTAAAAAATGGGAACTTGATTTCGTTGCATAAACGGCTTTCGATATCTCCACCTTTGTAAAACACTAAGTCAATAGTATTCCATTGCAGAATGTCGTTTATTAGATGTTTGGCATCAGTGCAGTGTCTAGGAGTATGACAGCTATAAGATAGGCCATGAATATTAAATTTGCAGTAGTTGAATTGCTTCCTGGATGACTCTTCCAAGTTTGGTCAGTGCAAACATGGGCGGAACTCGTAGATGAATATACCTGAATTCGCTAGTTGAATCGCGAATTTTCTAATGCAACAATGGTCTTTCGTTGCCTGAATATATTCAATATCCATGATGCAATAAGACAAATTCAGGAAAGATGCGCAAACATTATTTGGAAGCGCCATCATAATTGAAGTATACGTGGAGCCACAAAGTCGCAAAACTAAAAATGAGAAAAATAATAAATTGTTTCATAACCTTTTTGTGGCCGGAGCAGACGTGTTTTCTGAGCTCCTGCGAAACGAAGTAAAAGTTTATCAAATTTGATGTTGAAAGCAAAATGACTGAAAAGCAAGTAGCTACACTGATAGAGCAAGCAATAGAAACCTTGAGAAAGCAAAAGAAAAGGCCAGATAGGTTCAGCGTGGCAAAGTAGGTTGATTGGAAGCACAGCCTAAGCGAAAGCATGGTGACTGATTCAGTCAAAGGTTTAATGAACGAAGCGGCAATTTATAGCAGGCCAAACAAACATGTTGAAGAATCCCTCTTTGTTTCTAAAGCATATGCAGAAGCTTCTAGCACAGATAAGACTGAGGAAGGAAATGAAATAGAAAATATGCAAACAACACTAATTGAGCTATCAACAAACGAAGATCAGATTCATATTTCAACCGAAACACCAAAAGGTATAGGAGGGGCTTTGATGCGTACTCCAATATTTGATTTTGCACAGAATGAAAAATAACAAAATTTGTTCTTCCAATATTCAGAGAAAGTTTATTGGCATCAAGCCATTTTTTGACTTGTTTAAGTTCCTTATTGACAACTTTCTGTGTAGAGTCTGATTATCAGATTCAAAATAAATATTTGTATCATCAGGAAAAAGATAGGGAAATTTCATTTAGAAGAAGAGTTTGGAAGGTCATTTATATAAACTAGAAACAAAAGTGAACCCAGAACAGATCCTTGTGGCACACCACACTTAATATTGAGATAAGTGTATTTGCAAACATTTACTGAAACATACTGACTTTTGTTACTAAGGTGTGAACTAAACCACGCCAGAGCTGTGCCTCGAATACCATAGTGTTCTAGCTTATCTAGCAGAATTTAATGATTGACTGTATCAAAGGCTTTCTGAAGGTCACGAAAAAATTTCACATCCAATTTTTTTGCTATCCAAACTGTTTTTGATCGATTCAGTTAAACTAATTAGTGCATGATTTACAGAATGCTTAGCACGAAACCCAAGTTGGAGATCATACAAAATTTTGCGCTCTTCCAAAAAATTATATAAACGCTTATACATCAATTTCTCTGCAATTTTACTGAGGACAGATAAAAGTGATATTGGACGATGATTTGAAGTAGTTAAAGGGCAAAATTTTTTGAATAAAGGAATAACTTTTGCTTGCTGCATTTTAAGAGGAAAGACACCTGACTGAAAAGACTCATTTATGATATCAGGCAAAGGGGAAGAGATGTATAAAGAAAGAACTTTGAATAATTTAATGGGTATGCTATTGGGGCCAGTTGACTTGCCAGTTTTTAAGAGATTTATTATGTCTGAAATTTCGTATGGCGCTGTAGGAGAGATGAAGAATGTATTGGGATTATTCTTATCAAGATAACTAAGGGGAGACTTTGGAGACCTGGGTATACTTTTGTGACAACATCAGCAACATTGACAACAAAGTTATTAAAAGTATTAGCCATAGTTGCAGAATCAGTTGTTAGGTTACCATTGGAGTCCTTCAATTTAGTAATAATATTTACAGTCTTACTCTTAATGCTAATGATGGATTTAACTTCAGTCCATAAAAGTTTCATGTTGTTACTATTTACATTAAAAGATTACTGATAATAAGATTTTTTGCTTTCCTTTGGTTCACAAACAATGCGGTTCCTAAATTTTTTATATGCAAGGTTTATTACTGGATCAGGCTTCTTCCGTAGTTTTTTTAGTAATTTATCCCGGGCACGTATCATTTTCGTAATTTTGCTAATTATCCATGGTTTGTTTTGCAATTTAAGATCTTTTTTTGAAAGCTTCTTCAGTGGAGCATGTTTTTCAACAGTGGAATCAAGATAAGCAAGAAACCTGTTATATTTTGAATTAACATCTTTTTGGTTATCATCTTTCAAATAATCAAAGTTACAATTATTAAAAACTTCAATAAGTTTTCCTTCATCAAATTTAGAATAATCATCTTGGTAATATGTCACAGGTTTGTTTGAGAGAGCCATCTTTCTAATCATTGAAAACTGGGGAAAATCATCGTCAATCTGTGTCAAGATGTTACCACTTTTAGTATCTATATCACATACGTTGGAGAAAATATTACCAATAATCTATGTGAGACTAAATAATCTGTTTACGGTTTTATAAACCAGAAAGTCAGGCTGAGGAAAAACATATTGGCTGGTGAATTTTTTGAGGAATTGGAAGGAATTAAAAGATGATTCCGAAGGAAAACTGTTAAAAGGATTTTATGGTTTTATGGGGTTGAACAACCGATAGAATTTGATAAATTGAAGTCAGAGTTTGGTCTTATGAGTGATATGAAAAACGATAACGACATTGCGCAACTGTTTACAAAAAGTTCACATCATAAATCAGTTACAGTGTTTATATTAAGGCAGAGTCCTTTTCCTCAAGGAAAGGTAACAAGAGAGATTGCGACAAAAACAGATTATCAAGTTGGTTCAATAATGAAAGACAGAGCAGTCAATTACGTTGTCTTTGCCAGCAAATGACTTCAACAGTGGAAGCTGGAATGGAATTGTTTAAAAAAACCAAGCAGTATTTTGATAGGAATATAAATGACTTTCCTTATGTATTTATGAATTTTAAACCTGCAAAAGAGAGAAAAATAAAGTATTTAAGAAATTTTCTAAGTAATGACGAGAAAAAACCTTGTCAAGAATTGTAATGTTGTTAGATCATGAGTATAAAAAAATTGTTGCTTTCCTTAAGTTCACAAACAACACGGTTCCTAAATTTTTTATATGCAAGGTTTACTACTGGATCAGGCTTTTTCCGTAGTTGTTTTAGTAATTTATCCCGGGCATGTATCATTTTCGTAATTTTGCTATCTATTCATGGTTTGTTTTGCAATTCAAGATCTTTTTTTGAAAGCTTCTTCAGTGCAGCATGTTTTTCAACAGTGGAATCAAGATAAGCAAGAAACCTGTTATATTTTGAATTAACATCTTGTTGGTTATCATCTTTCAAATAATCAAAGTTACAATTATTAAAATCTTCAATAAGTTTTCCTTGATCAGATTTAGAATAATCAAGTTGGTAATATGTCACAGTTTTGTCTGAGAGAGCCATCTGTCTAATTATTAAAAACTGGGGAAAATGATCGTCAATCTGTGTCAAGATGTTACCACTTTTAGTATCTATATCACATACGTTGGAGAAGATATTATCAATAATGGTAGACGAATTATCAGATACTCGAGTAGGATTGATGATAAAAGGTAGGTAGGTAGGTAATTATGAGAGAAGAGAAGACTGACAAACTCACAAGTAGAGGTATGGGAGTCATAGTTCAGTAGATTAATATTAAAATCACCTAAGATAAAGACGTGTTTATTTGCAACAGATGGATTAGATAGAATTCCTTGAAGGTATTCAGTGAAATTTTCTATCATAGTACTTGGATGACGATAAGCACAACAAATTAAAATGTTTTTGTCCTTTGCGTTTTCAATTTCAGCCCAAACTGTTTCATACTCTTCACAATTACTATCCAAATCTGGCCTTGGAATAGCACCCAAACATGTTTTAATATAGAGACCAACCCCACCATTCTGAGTTTTGGATTTTGCAAAAAGAAAAGTGTAACCCTGAATTTGTGCATATTGGTCTATCAAAAGAATCCCAAGTTTCAGAAACTGCAACAACATCAAAACCACCTTTAAAATTAACTAGCAATGAATGTAGTTGACAGGAAAGACTTCTTACATTCATATGAAAAAAGAGAGATCATTATCTGAAATATCAGAAGAAGAAAAATCTTGAATAGTATGATAGCTTGAGTCAATATTTAGAGGCAAGTTTTCATCAATATCATAGTCTTGCAGGTGAGGTAAATTAGTAAGTTGAGATGAAATTTCAAATGAAGGTAAAAGATCAACAAACGAGGGTATATCTTGTTCAAAAAGGTTCAATAATGTTTCATTCTCAATACTTCCATAGGGGAGAATTGATTCATGATATGCTTTAGTGCAGCTTGTACAAAACCATGGAACATTATCAGGTTCTCTTGAAAGAATCTTAAACTCTGGGGCAGATGTGTTACAGCATTTTGTATGGTGCCAAAAATTGCAGTTGTAACAGAAAATTCCATTATTAGCCAAATTCTTGTGACAGATACCACAAGAATATTTAGTAGTCCCTACCATTTTTGCCTAATGAGGTAAATCAATTGGGAGATTTAATGCCTTAAACTGAGTGAAATGAAAGTTTTAAAATAAGATTGAACTGAAAATTTAGCACAATAAGTTTGATTGATTTTTTTTTGTCCTGAATTAAGATTGGAAAAATACCTCAGATTCAGAAGAATTCTGACTTCCTTGGGTGACCTTGTTTTTCACAATTAGCTTATCCATGATGAAGTAAGCAATTTTGCCTTCTTTTCTTGCCTTTATAAGGTCAGGAATCTTTGCAGCCCTCTTATCCAATGTCCTTTGAGAGAAGTCTCCAACAAACATAATGCCCTGAGGTTTCTTATTCCGGGCAATTTTCAGAATGAGCTCTTTAATCTTCCATTTTGCAAACTTGGTAAAAAATCTTTCTCGGCTTTTCATTATCTCCACTTTGATTACTTGAATTGCTCTTTTTTCTGCTGTTAGCAGGATTTGGATCTCCAACTCTATGGCATCTCTCTATCTCCACTTCCTCTTCGATTCCCAATTCCTCTTTAATCAGTTTTTTTACGACAATTTCTGTGTCATCCAATGATTTGTCTGTGATATCTTCAGGCACGCCCAAAATCTTGATATTATTGCGGCGACTTTGGTTTTCAATGTACTCTAAATGCAATTCAACAGCATCAAGTGAGTCAGTTATATCTTCAAAATTCTGTTCCTTGGAATTAACCTTCTTTTCTATGGACTTGACCTTCTGCTGAAGATCATCAACCTTCCCCATTGAAAACTGTGTGCTGTTCTTCAGGTCTCCTATGTCGGTTTTGATAGCCTTGAGTTCTTCTTTACATCTTGGAACATCATTTGAAAAGCAGATTTGAAAGCATTGGCCTGAGCCTCTTATATACTGTTCACTGTTTTCAGCGTTACAAAGTCATTATCATTCCCCATTTCGAAACACGTGCGGTGGAAAAAATGGAACACGGGCGTGAATGGCCTAAATCTGAATTGCGAACTTCTTTGACTTGTTGAAAATTCCTGACTGACTGACAACCAAACTGAAAAGATTTTAAATTGAACTTAAACTGTTTTATTTTCTTAAAAGGAGCATAGTTAAATAATACGGCTACACTCAACTCAGTAGAGTTTTATCACGGCGTGAGCCGGCGCAGCTTCCAGAATATGAGTTAACATTACTATGGGTGTATACAGCATTGGTTTCTTAAAACAGGCGCGGCTATAACACCTATTCAAGGTCTTCAAAAAGCACTGAAACCGAAAGTTAGATTGAAAGGTGAAAAGAAATTTAGGCCTTACATTTCGTACCTAGAGTGTTTTGGAGAGCTACCGGTGCTTCAAAGCAAAAATTGGATAAATTTGTATATGCTAACGATCTTATAAAAAAAAGGTCTTATAGAGAAATAGCCTTTAGAAGTAGCGAAAATTTTATTAATGGCTATTTTAGCAGCCAGTGTGATTGCCTCTATGGTTATAGATGACATGTTAAAAGATGACGGCGGTAAAGAAGTGGATGAATTGATGGGAGACGGTTATAGAACTGTCAAACAGAAGTTTGCACGACATTTAGCTAAAATGGGTGGCGTGTGGGCATGTTCAGCAGCAAAAGTAGCATTAAGACAAGGTGGAAAGTCAGTAACAAAACAGGCATTAAAACGACTAGCACTAAAAGGTGCAAAGGTTGCTGCAAAAGGTGCGTTACAAGCCGGAGCTGGTTTAGCAGCTTATGCAGCTATAAAAAAATGTCTGGAAATGGTATTAGGAAAAAACTTCGCTGTTATATGAAACGTAAAAGAAAACGCATAGTCATAAGAGAAGATAAGAGGATTTTAATGTAAGTAAAAATTTCGCAGATTTTATTGAAGTAAAACATATGAAATAAAAGTCGTTGTTGCTGTGATTGGCTGTATTTTTAAACACGTTAGTTGAACGTGAAAGCTGAAGTATAATAATGAAGTTCTTTAAATAGAGTAAATTATTTGGAAAGCACTCGTCATATAAGAGCAAGCGTATAAAAGGGATCGCTTTGACAAATAAAAAACTAAAAGGTTACGGCAGACAAACACTGAAACCGTTTTCTTAAACTGCAAAAATACTGTCATACAGAGATAGGGGTATACCTAATCCTGGATTGGCAACTATTCAAAATTTGAACGGTAGGATAATAGTAACACCCTAAAGAGAAGAGTTTTTTAAAAACCACAAGAAAAGTAATATAAAAGCTTTGTATTCTCTAAATGCAGGACATTCTATGCTTAGAACAATAAGCGGCTAAATATGGATGTCTATAGACGTTTTAATGTTACAGTAGAGTCTGGCTTGTATACGAGAACAATTAGAGACGAAATTAATAAACATGGTGCATGTAGAATAAGACTTCATATAGACTTGAAGGAAAGCCGGTTTTGTCTTGGTGAGAAAGCTATTTTAGAAATAACAACAGACAATAATTGACTTTTGAATTGCTGCAACGGAGTTGGTAGACTGGTTGGATGATGCCTTGAGTCGAAATCAAGAATTAAAGCAATATATTACTGAAGTTGTTGATGTTCTGCAAAGACGAACTATTCCTAGAAGCCTACAGCATATCAAGCTGAAAGTACCAAACTTCTATTCTTGAATAAACAATGAACATAAACTGAAATTATTTAAGCGTAAAAATTGAAAAAAATTGAAACTAGTGTATAAAGCATGTGATTTAAAAAGAATTTGATTTAGTTATAGAAAGAGTTATATGAACAGTATGTGTGTTTTCCCGTTACAAAATGCCTAATACGTTTATTGGTTTTTCAACGATCACCAACAAGGAAAAAAATGCTGTGTCTGTATCTAGAACTCGCGTAAACGCAAGCAATTAAGGTGAGCGATGTTTAACAAACCGAGCAGAGTAAAAGCACGTAGACAGAAGCTGGCGATAAAGGCTTTTCAAAGGCGATATGCTGCGAATAGATTTCATCTGCCTTATGGTATTTGTCATGAACAACTTGCAAAGTTTCTTGCACGTTATAACCAAGTTGGTTCAAAACCTAAAAGCTCAAGAAAACGGAAAGCAAGAAAGCCAGTTAAAGCAAGTTATGGGATAAACCAATCTATTTAAATCAAAAAGCCCATATCTATCAAAGCAATTTGCTTAAACAGAAACCTTCAAGGATTTTGTAAAAAGCTGTGTGTGTTAATGGAAACTGTCAATGAAACAAATTCAGGTAGGAAAACCCCGTTGAAACGTGCTGAATTTCATAACAGCACCTCAGCAGAGATAGCAAGCAGTTCTAATACTAGAAGCAACAGCAGTCAAAGATCAGTTCTCAAGATGACTGATAACCAAGAAACTACTATCACAAAACTCTTTAAAAAGGTAATATCAGTACAACCTGGCGAGAAACAAAATTCGTTGGACATCATTAAAGCGCTGGTGGTAAAAAAGAAACGTAAATTTCACCAAGGAAAGACAAGTGACTTTGTTCTTGCAAAGCAAACGCTATACTTTACGAAGGAAATCAACCCTAAGAAGTATAACAAAGACAAGGATGAGGATTTCGTGAAAGACAGAAGGCAAATGCGTGAATCGAATTAAATGGAAAGGCAGGCCTATGTCGTTATTAAATTAATTATCGCCAAGAAGTGAGGGAATTTGGTAAAATATGTTGTCGTATATAAAAACCGGCAGGCATATGACAAGAAAAACACGACGATAAACATGTTGGTATATAAAACCTTATAAATTCATGTTAAAGTTATTCATATTTGCAACTAGCAGCTGCCAGACCAAATTTTCAGCAGAGGAAACGGGAAAAAGCCCAACATGAGTTTTAAAGGAGTAAAGAAGCATTACTTACTGAGACGAAAGAAATTGCTTGCAACGAACAAGTACATAAAGGCGATCTTGGCTACAATTCGTAAGAGCCTTAATCAGAAAGCAGCTATATTTTGTGCTATGCATTAGGTCATTTTACACAACAAGAAAAACATGCAAGTTTGTCAACTCTATGAGGAAATAAACAACATTCAATGACACTATTAACTCTATTCGAACAAATCAATTCCAATTTGCAATCGATTGACCTAAAAATTTATTCGCTAATGTATTACAAAACGAAAAATTAGTATGGAAAGAATTACGTCAGTTTTATAAAAAAAGTGTACGTGATATGTTAAAAGTATGTTAGAGATAAAATAATTTTGCTTACAAACTCGTGCTTTATCATTGTCTTTAAACATTGACCTAGTTAAATCAGTTTCAGGACGTTAAACTAAATGATTGAATGTTGAATATCCCGATTCCCGGACTGGCGCAAAGTGTTCTTTCAACGTTTGCCTTACAGGCACATTGAAGAATTATCAGCGTTTTTTCACCTATGTAGCTGCGTTTCCGTGTTAGAATTAAAGCTAGTTGCTTTATCAAAGTTTGCAGTTTCACATATAACTTTTGTTAAACGTGATTCGTTATGAGCTTAAAAGAAAAGTCACGCTCTTTGAATAAAGCAAGTTCTAGGTGATTAAATGTTTAGTGTTAATCAACTAGAACGTTGAAGTTAAAGTTAAATAAACAATTCGTTTAAAGGAAAGAAACAAAGGTCATGTTATTATTTGAGTAAGATTGACAGGTGTATTGTCTGTTAATGTATAAAAAGACTGCAATGTTTGGGCTTGAGCCAGTCAGTTTTGCGATAAGTAATCATCGGCTAGACATGAAAAGAAAATGTTTGGAAATAAAGGGAACAGTAGAACGAATTATATTTGCCTGCACTGTGGAAAACGTTTCAAAACCAAAACCATTTTGATTCAACACAAGCAAGCATAATGATTTTAGACATCGTGGTAATCAATGTTCTTATGCATTAGGTGAAATTGTAAAATTACAGCAACGTATTAAACATTTGGATAGAAGGGAGAGATGTTGTCGTTATTGTGAACGTGTGTGTAATGGCGATTTTTGTCTGGCTCAACACGATGAAAGATGCAGCAAGCTAAAGCATGAGTTTCTTTGCCAATATTGTAAGAAGAAATATAAACGCGGAGGATGTCTTGAAAAGTACATTGCAAAGAAACATTGTTTTCATTCTGAAGCCTAATGCAGCAACAACAACAAGAACAAATCAGAAAGTAATCAAGCTAAATCGCAAAGACATAAAAAACATTTTAAATGTAATTATTGTCATAGTTTGTTTTTCAGTCAGTGTATTCTCGAGAATCACCGATTTGTATTCCATGAAAGATTTGATTGCATGCGCTGTGGACAGGTATTTGAGCATTTTAAAGATTTAGACAGGCATTTAGAGGAGCACAATAGAATCAACACTAAGGAAACAGTCAGTGATGGAAAGGAGCAAAGACTACACTTCAGCTGTGAACAATGCAGAAAGAATAATTTTTTGACGACTACTCAACTTCAACGACATAGAGTCGCTGTACATCATATGTTGAATATTACTGATTATCCGCATCCTTCAATTAATCACGTTAGAATTTTTGGAATGATTGTCGATATGCACATCGTCCTTGGGATAAATATCTGGATATTCATAAGCAGCTGTTTATCGGTTGCAGGAAAGACGATTTACGACATGTATATAAAAAGAATTCTCATTATATCGTGACACATTGTCATGCTCAGTTAAACGATGCTATTATGAAATTTAATTTTCACATACTCGAAGATAAACCGTTGTTGGAACAAATCAGACTGCAATTATGGAGAGTTTACAATGAAATACAGGATATTCTTCCTACAAGATGCATTATTTCATTCGGGTTTATGCTTCTAATCGGGCACGTTATTTTTACATGTCTGATTATAATCTAAATCCTACAACCAACGACAGAGTCGCGGCTGGTGAAGGAAATACAAGCTCTAAACCTCCCTTTAAGGAAATAATCATTCGTAATAGAGATGATATGGAAGAATTGATTCAAGAATTAACCGACACAACGCTAATCGACGTTATAAAGTCTGACTTCAAGGACAGTTCCTGGAAATTAATTAGAAT
Organism: Chrysaora quinquecirrha; assembly: GCA_014526335.1. Classification (NCBI taxonomy): domain Eukaryota; kingdom Metazoa; phylum Cnidaria; class Scyphozoa; order Semaeostomeae; family Pelagiidae; genus Chrysaora; species Chrysaora quinquecirrha. The sequence continues at coordinate 30,812 of JACTAT010000050.1, forward strand.
AATGAACATGCATGTGGCATAGATTATCGTCGGAAATGATGAGTTTCAGATTGGACGCACTGGACACAAAGAGTTTGATGGAGATGACAGTGATAGTGAAGATCTTCAGAAGGCAACTATTCCTGATTGTATTAAGAAAAATGCCTATATCGATGTTAATTATAATAAGGACAAAAGAACAGCGGAAATAGATAACAAATGTTTTTTAGAGCTTTGTATAAGATTTTGCAAGAGCATGGAAAAATCCAGGAAGAACAAACGGCTACAATGGATGAAATGATTGCGGATTATTGTACTTTGGCTGAAATACCTGAATTTTTCGGATTCAACCTTACACACATTGTGTATATGGAATACAAATACGGAGTAAAAATTAATGTTTATTGCGGTGAATTCAATTATAAAGACCAGAGATTACCTAAACATTTTAGAGATAAATCCTCTAACATCGCTAGTTTAAAAGGTGTGTCAGTTGTTCATAAATTTATCTGCGAAATTTGTTCAATGGTTTTTACCAGAAAGAGCAATCTTGTTCGACATAGTGGAAAATGCTTGATTAAATCTCCAAAAGTAAGATGCAAGGACGGGTTAATTGAATCACACAAATGTATACTGGAAAAATTGATGGAAATTTTCACTTAACAAAGGAGCAGTTGGGCGTACCAAGTGGTAGTGAAGAAGAACTGCACAAATATGTATTTAATCACGATTATGTCGTGTTTGATTTAGAATCAATGAATGTGAAAAAGGATGTTCCTGACTCGGATTTATTCTATGGTAAAGAATTTATTCTTAAAGACGATTCTTTAATTGATGGAAGGTTCTTCAATGAAGTTAATGAAGATGTTATTATGGCGAGTTTTTATTTTCGTGTTCAATTACCTTTATCATATGCTGTCAGTGCGAATTTTGAACATGATTTGCAGCCTATGGAGAACAAAGCTAAAGTAGTCGATACAAAAATGACACTTGACTGTAAAGATTCGCGGGAGAAATTAAAAGAAATGTTTGCAGATATGTTATTCGAAATGGCAAAAGTAAAAAGACAAAGTGAATTTTGATTCAGGAGTACTTTTTTGGAAAAGAATTATTATTGCTGACTGAAGTGAATAAGTGACGAGCGAGTAAGTGAATAATACGGACGAGCGGCTGACGTTCTAGTCAGAGTGGGAGGTGTAAGGCGCTCCCTGCCTCCGCAGCCTGAGGGGTGACCTTGAGCAAGTCCTAGTACCCTTAAGCTCCCACTGCACAGGTTACGTGTGAAGCCTGGGTGTGCAACAGGTGGATGGTAGTGTATGGCGGACGATCAACTGAAGTTGACAACGGCTAAACTATCGCGGCGCTTGGCAATGAACAATGAAGTTCAATTCCGCAATGGCCATCTGTTCAGTAAGAACATTGCGCCGACAGAAGGCCTTGGAATGACCACTGTTGGAGTCCTTCCAAGAAAAAATTATGAGCATGATGACAATACGGATAAAAGCACACCCAATAAACATATCAATTATACAAATATATGCACCAACAACGGCAGCAGAAGACATAGACGACTTTTACGAACAATTACAGGAAATAATTGATGGAATCCCAAAGAGAGATCTGTTAGTGCTAATGGGTGACATTAATCCAAAAGTTGGTTGTGGTAACCCAACAGATGTCAATGGTACTTTCGGAGTAGGTATACGAAACGATGCTGGTACAAGGTTTATCGACTTCTGCTGTGTCAATGAACTGGTTATCACAAACACCTGTCATAAACAACACCCACGAAGGATGTATACATGGATTCACCCTGATGGACAACATCGTAACCAGATTGATTATATCTGCATACGCAAATGATGGAAAAGCAGCTGCAAAAATGTCAAGACATTTCCAGGGGCTGATTGTGGTAGTGATCACCAACTGCTGGCATGCGATATAAAAGTTAAACTGAAGGCAACTAAGCTGGATACAAAAACAATGCTGCTAGATATGAAAAACATTCCGTCGGGCTTTGCGGTTGAAGTTGGTAATCGTTTCACAGAACTCCTATCTGTAGATGAAGAACAGCTACCAGATGTTCTCTGGAATGATATGAAAAATGTGCTGAAAGATGTGGCTGACGCACATATACCTAAACGACGCAATCCAAAGAAATCTTCATATCTGTCACCCGAAACACTGAACAAGGTTTAAGAACGTAGACGCCTAAAAGCTTCAGGTGGTAGTGCCCACGCAATTAATAGTCTAACGAAAGAAATTAGAAGGTCCACCAGATTTGACAAAGACCAACAAATCAATGATATCTGCGCCGGTATTGAATCACACCAACACTCGAACAAAACGAAGGACATGTATCGAGCTATTGATCAACTGACTAACAAGCGCACGCCTCGGTTAGCCGTTGTTAAAGACAAAAATGGCATTGTCCTTAGAGAGGCAAAAGAGGTGCAAAACCGCTGGAGAGAATACTGCGAAGACCTCTACAAAAAGGACGATAGAGTTCAACATACACACAACGCACAAGACTATGAAAATGAACCGGAAATTTTGCTATCTGAAGTTATCAATGCGGTGAAGAAACTCAAAGCAGACAAATCAGCCGGACATGACGGTATACCAGCCGAGATGATTAAAGCTCTTGATGAAAATGGACTGAAGACATTTCACAAACTGTGCAATATAATCTGGAGAACTAAGCAATGGCCAGATGATTGGGTTAGATCAGTCTTCATTGCTCTGCCCAAGAAAGGCGATACAAGAGAATGCAAAAACAACCGAACTATTGCTCTCATCTCACACGCCAGTAAAATTCTACTCTACATTATGGTAGCACGGATGCAAAATAACTTAGACCTCCAACTACCTCTAACACAAACTGGTTTTTGTCATGATAGAGGCACTCGCGATCAGATTTCAAATATTAGCAGAATTATGAAAAAACTCAAAGCAAAACAACAGCAACTTGTTTTGGTTTTTATAGACTATGCCAAAGCTTTTGATTGCGTCCATCACGAGCTGCTTTTCACAATCATGAGGGAAATGGGCTTCCCCGAACATCTTATTCACCTTTTGAAGAATCTCTACAACCAACAAACTGCCATTGTAAGAACAGAAGGTGAAGATAGTGAACCATTTAAGATCAGTAAAGGTGTGCGCCAGGGCTGCATTATTTCCCCACATCTATTCAATCTATATGGTGAATACATTGTTAGGCAGGCACTCGTGAACAAGTCAGGAATTTGCATCAACAGCAGAATCATAAACAATTGCGATATGCAGACGATACAACCCTGCTTGCTAGCACCATCAAAGAAATGAATGAACTTTTGAACAGGATAAAGGAAGAAAGTGAAGCCACAGGTCTGTATCTGAACGTTGCGAAAACAAAGCTGATGAAAACCGATCTCACAGACTCCAACCATATTATCGTTGACGGAAACGAAATTGAAGAAGTAGATCCATTCAATCTACTGGGTTCAATGATTACACATGAAGCAGACTGTGAAAAGGAAATTGATCATCGTCATGGGTCGCTCCGCTGTTGGCAAACTGCACAAAATCTGGAAGAACGACAACATCAGACAAACAACGAAGATGAGGGTAATGCGATCACTGGTATTCTCTGTTGTTCTGTATGAATGTGAAACATGGACGCTAAAGGCCAGATCCAAAGGACGTATCGAGGCATTTGAGCTTTGGGCTTGGAGAAGAATGTTGGGAGTGCACTGGTGGGACAGTCAATGGTCCAACTTTGTCGCGTCGCTAAAGACCGTGTTGTTTGGAGGAGGTTTTCTCATGATGTCACAAGCAACCGGTCTTCGTTTGGATGATGATGATGATGATGAAGTGAATAAAGTTGTTTATTTTCATGAAATTGCTTTCTTAAGTACAGAGCATTACAACATACTTATAAAGCACGCACAACAAGAATGGACAGATGAGCAAATTGAAATCATTTACAATTGGCGGAAAGAAACAGTAATTACACCTGGCGATTCTGACAATGATGCTGATCTTGATGATGATGATGATGATGATGATGATGATGATGATGATAACGAGCTAAACTCTAACAAACGAGGACGAATGACGAAGAAGCAAGAAGAGCTGTTATGTATATACAAGGAACATTATATACTTTTTATAAAACTTTTTTGTCCTATGTCAGCACTCTTCCTGTTTTTGGATTTAATAGCAGTGGTTATCATTTACCGTTAATTGCCTAGTATCTGTTTCAGCAGGTATTAAAAAGAAACATTCAAATAGAATCGCTTAAAAAAGCTACAAAGTATAAGACTGTCAGTCTGACGTCGCTATCGACAGAGTGCGATAGAGAATAGCGGATACAATTCCTGGACACATCTGCGTTTTTGGCTGCGAATTATTACCTTGACACGTTTATCAAAGCGTTTACAACTGACAAAATCCACAAATCGTATTTTCCCTATGAATATCTGATTCATACCAAAGGTTGCAAGAAACTGAACTTCCACAGTATGATAGCTATGTATTGAGCTTAAAGCAGAATAAAAACACGCTAAACATACAATATGAAACATTTCAATAATTGTGTGAAGATAAACGAAAACGAATTAGTCAGTGTGACGTTGAAGTCGATCAGAATGCTATTGAACAAGACATCTTAAAGCAATTGAAATGGGAGGAAAAGCCTTTGACTTGACAGGCTAATTAGGAGAAATTACAATCTATTTGGATTGAAAAGGGATGGCAAACGATGGCTGACTATCTAGAGTGGTATAATGTAATGGATGTACAACCTTATGTCGATGCAATGACAAAATAGATGAAAGAGTGTTACCGATACTCTATCGATGTGACAACATATGGTATAAGCTTGCTGAGTCTCGCTGCGAAAACTATGTACAGTAGTAATAAAAAGGAAGGATTAATTCATATCGATAATAAAGAAGTGAATGAGTTTTATAACAAACACATCTATGGTGGCTGAGATCCGCCATACGGCATTTCATCACAGAATAAATAACATAACATAAGATAACATAAAAATTACAAAAAAACGTCGTAAAGAAATAAAAAACAAAGAAAAATCAAACCCAAACAAAACAAAATAAAAACCTAATGAAAACAAAATAAAAAAAAATAAAAACTAAAATAAAATAAATTGATATCTCTATAAAAAGAAATATAAGATGAAACTAAGTTGGATTTAAAAACAGTTTCGAAATGAAAACAAAATCTTTCCCACCCTAGACCCGCCATAGCACATAATGCATTGTGTGGAAGACGTCCAGCCTCTTTCCCAGTACGAGGCAGACATTTCCCGCCAGAAACTGATAAATAACATTTGATTTGATCTGTCTGTGTGTTGTACTTTGTTGTGTTTGCGTCTTTTTTCATTCACGATGGCATGGGAAGGTTTTTGAAAGAAAATGAGCTGGCAATAAAGCTAGTAATGTAGCAAGTGGACGAGGGGTAAATAATATTCTCCAAGCTGAAGAAATTATTGTGCAGCACCTATCTCCAGAAGTGTCAGGCAAGGCTCAAAAATATTCAAGAATTGGCGCCCAAGAGTTTGTTGACTTTAAGCACTCAGAAATCACTCTGGAAAATATCAAGAATAGCTGTAAAAAACATTTGAAGCAGCAGCTTGAAAATGATTCATATTACTGTGATGTCTTGGCTGGAGACCAAGGGCCCTCATGTCCGTCACTTATCCATATACCCGACCTGAAAGTGATACACGTTAGATTTGTCAAAGTTTCACAAATAAAAGAAAATCGTTATGATGATATACAAGACTCGGAGCTTTCAATGCCACCTCCAAAAATATTGAGGAGAGAGAAAGCAAACAGCAGCTTGTCCATTGTTCCAAAGTCATTGCATATCAGCATGGAAAAAGCCATGCCACCGCAATCCTCATTTCATCCAAGAAGTCTGTCTATAGCAGAAATGTTGAAGCTTGGAAAAAACTTTTACACCACAACTTGAACTGTTGTGCATGTATTTAGATTTGATTTGCTGCAAATGTCATGGGCCTCTGTGCCCACAAATATTGAATTATTTATCCAAGATGTTCCCATTGGAAGTGGTGGATTTTGAATTGCTTTTAAAGCCACATGTTGAACTCCTGGAATTAAAAACAAATGGGTTGTCAAAAAATATCAAGATAACACGCTCAAGACAATCGCTGATTTGGGAATCACTTTGGAGCAACACACAAAAAGAATCGTTCAAATGCACTTATTGGCCAACAAATTTTGTGACCAATTGGAAGAAAAGACCAACAAGGAGGATGCATCTAAAGAGTATGGTATGTTTCTTCACTACAACCAGATATATTTTGGAAGACTTGACAATAGAGAGTGTATAACCATGGAGGAATTCATCCCTGGTACCTTTGTGAAATATATAAACAATACAGGAATGATGTGTTTCTCTAACAATGATGTTCAAGATGTACTTGACCAAAAGGCTGAGAATGTGGCCCATTTTTCATATGAGAAGTCGCAGAAAAGGTTGATGGTCACTGACATCCAAGGCAGTGGTTACACTCTGTATGACCCAGAAATAGGATCTGCTAGTCTAACAGATGCAGATAAGGAGGTTTTATTTTGTGCAGGCGATCTGTCTACATATGCAATTGCAAGTTTTGAAGCTAATCACATTTCAAACAAGTTCAGCAAATTAGCAAAATTGCATGGAATAAAGTCAGAGTAACTCACGTGGGCATGATATGGTGACACCCATGTTGTTGTTATGTTATTTTTTAAATTGATTTAATGCAATGTTGTTCGTTACTGTAATTTAAACAAGTTAAAATGAGCCGAAACGACTTGAAAGCTAAGATAGCAGGCTGTTTCAGGTCATTTTAGCCTCGAATCCAATTTTGAAAGCTTGTTTCAGGTTGTTTCAGCTTGTGTCAGCTCATGTAAGGTCGTTTCTGCTTGTTTTAACTTTTATAAATTACGGTTTTTCACACCCTGAAAATAAAATCAGGGCTGACCAATTGCAGTGTTTCCTGCATTATACTTGGAAACATTACAGTTATTTTTGTTCTTTTCAGTTAATATGATTCAATGGCTTCCAAACTATTTTAGATTTTCAATTGAGAAATAAGACAAAGATATTATGGAACACATTTTATCCCCTGTATCATAGTTTTGTTTTTTTTTGCAAATCAAGCTAGTTAGAGAAATGCTTATGAATGTGATATTGTATTTTTTAAATACAAAAAGGCATCAACACAGTCTCCTGGCTTAATTTCCAGTGGATTCTCTATGAGTTCCTCACATCTTCTTCAAAATTCTGGGTTCAGAAAGTCTTCTGGCAAAATTTTTCTTTCTTGGTTAACTGTCTCTTAAGCTTATGATTTCATTGATCAAATTTCTGTATTATGAAATAAATTGCTTGTTAGTATACAAAGTGTGGATGACTCACCACAATCACTGAGCCCATAAACACTTGGAAAATCATAAATATGGTTTGGGATACTATCAGGAGAAATGTATTCTTCTGGGCTCTAATTCTGAGTGGGTTCCATACAGTATCTGTGAAGGTGTCAATTTTATGCTGCATCAAATGGACCATGAAATATGCCAAGGGCATTCTAGAAAAGGGATGTATTATTTACTTGATGTTATTTAAGAAAAATTACTTTTTGTGCAAATTTTGATAGGAACTTTCATTCACTACAGACTAATTTTGTCACAAAATACGGTATATGGGTTCGCATAGACCATAAAAATATTGCATGCATAGAGAGCTAAAAAGATATAACTATAACCTGTCTGTCTGATCATGTGGGTTGTAATATCCGTTTTCCAGCAAATACAGCAAAGGCAAATTGTAATATTTTTCTAGACGTTCATGTAGGTCCTTCCACCATCTTTCAATCTGAATAAGATAAGAAATAATTTTTGAAATTAAAAGAATACAAATTTTTGTCCAAAATGAATCATAATGTAAATCCTATGTGGAATTAAAGTACCTACCTTATTTGATGTTGACAGGCCATATATTACTGTCTCATCACATATTGCATCACAGTCAGCATCTTTCATGTCATCAAAGTCTTTTCTCAGATATGCATGCATTGTTGCAATTATTCCTGTCTTGGTTCCTTTATCTGACCTCAGTTTTGAAGCAATAATTCTATGCTTGTACACATATTCCAAGTACCAACGTCCAACCAACAATGGATCAAGATTGAACGTCCAAACTTTTATTCACAATAAATTGCAACTAGCAGTATCTAAGCAAGCATAAACTGCAAGGGGGAATGCATTATTCTGGTATCCCATCAGGGAATGTTGTGCCCATCCAGGGAATGTACCTGATTCACTCCACCGACCACAAAATGTCCCTTTGGTTTCTTCTTTTTACCAACTGCTCTGTCCTGGAGACCTTTTGGATGCAAATGGAACATCATATCCTATACAAGATCCCGTGGTACATTAAGTTTGTGAATTTGTGTAACCTTATGGTGCAAAGCTCTCTATCCTAGAAGCTTACCTGGACCTGTCAGTTCCTCTTGCACTGCTTCTTGTAATGCATTGAGTGGCGTAGCTACATCAATATACTTCATCCCAAAATAATTCAATCTCCTTTCCAGTGACCGCATGCTCCATGCATACTGTTTAAAATCCCTAAGTAAGTAATCTAAAATTTCTTTACGTTGCAGGCATTGCTGAACCTTTTCAGCCAAAAAAATTTTCAAAACAAGATCATCTTACCAACTGTCATTGCGAATTCCAGCCATACTTTTTGCAGTCTGAACGTTTTCACATCAACATATTCATCACATTTTAATGTTTGGTGGTAAATGTCTTCCTCGTACCGGGAAAGAGGCTGTACGCCTTGCAAGCAATGCATTATGTGCTATGGCGGGTCTAGGTAATAGTTTTGAATTAACTGTGAGAACTGCAAACCAAAACACATATTTCAAAATTCCCTATACAAATTGCACCAACACTCTTCAAGGGCTATATCACGCTATGGACCTATCACATGTAATTTTCTCAGCTGATATGGCAACAAAATTACAAGGCTATGCTTTGTACGCATTCAAATTAACAAACACCAGAGTTGAGAATGATGTTAAACTTGTAGATAATAGAATTTCAGAGGTTAGTTTTGAATTGAAGGTGCCAAATGCGTTGCCAAAAAAATATGTTATCTTTGGCGCTTGCTATTCTAGCAATCATATCGACCTAAAGGCAAATAAAAATGTTATTTTGGATTATGCGTCATAAACTGTACTATCTATATAATAGGATAAAGTAATAAAGCTTTTTAAAATTAAAATCAACGGAGCTGATATAGAGCGGATTTGTAGTCAATTAGGTGTGGATATTAAGGAAAGCTTTAAAGACGTGTTATATGCAGCTGATGTACAACAGCTTGTAGATGATGGAAATAAATCTGTTAAAGATTGCTTACAATATTATCATAATAATGATGAATTTCCCATGTCATTTGTGTTAAACACTTTGACACCTGAACGTTCAAGTGAAAACGGACACTGGCTGGCTGTATACTTCGATGTAAAAGGACAATGTTATTTCTTTGATTCATACGGCGCAGCACCAAATGGACTATTGAAGCGATTTTGCGAAAGTGTAATCGAGTATGCAAAAGGTAAATTTCTGAAATATTGAATAAACGATGAGATTAAATGGCAAGACAGATAACTTCAAGCTTATAATACAGATGTATGCGGCGAATATTGCATTTATTTTCTTCATTTAATAAACACAATAAGACATCTGCATCAGGCTGAATACATTTTATCGAAAAACTTTCCCAAAACCGATAAAAAACGGACCAAATAAAACAAGTTGCGATGTATTTCACAATTATCCACAGTATTTTGTAAATGATGAATATGTTGGAAGATGGGTTGAGCGAGATTATAATTATAATAAAGTCAAGAATATTATCAAAGCATAAAAAGCACAAAACAAGTTGTTGTTGTTGTTGCAGTTTTCTCTCAATAATCAATCAATATTACTACTAGTACTACTACATATCTAATAAATTAAACAGCATATTAAAATAAGGCGATTACAGGTTTAAAGGTATGGTATTATTACAGTCTTCTAATACAATTCGTTTACAATAAAATGGAGTCAATGCTTGTTTATTCTGTTCATATTGGCAAGCAGTTGCGAATTTACGTTTCAGACCTGTATCGGCTTTTCTGACTTCAGTGTTTCTGCATACATCGACATCGGATTTAATTGAAATTGTCCTTTTTGTACTCCTTTCATCAAAAATTTGTATGTTTCAATTTTCGAATTTTCCACGACATACGTCTTACTATTCAAGCTAATCATTAGATCGCCTTTGAATTCAATTTTGAATTTTTCTGGTTTTCTTTTTCCGAAAGGCCAAGGGATGTTAGAATGTTGGAAATTAAAGGGGTTAATATATGTCCTGATCTACAAAGCCAAGTACTAACAAATCTGGCACGTGCCCTGTCATTAACTGCATTGTAATTCTAGATTGATCATCTTGCGCAAGCCAAGAATTGATATATAACCTTTCAATGTTATACCTTTGATGTTCCATTTGCTGTGTTTGTTGAAATATTCCTGATACCTTTGCGGGGTTAGTGTTACGTTTTTCAAAAACAATTCCATCTCTTCTATTTTCCCATCAAACATATTCCTTTCTGCCTCTGGACACATTACACTAGATTTCTGATCTTCCCGTTCAAATCTGAGTACTGACCGTTCTTAAACATAGCCACTTTCAGTGTAAAGTCTTAAAACAGTCTGTTGCGTTTAACACCTACCGAGTTTGAATTTTGTATTTCTGTTTTTTCAGTTCTCCAATAGGCTACTCGATGTTCGTTGAGAACTTCATCGGTAAATTGTGGTGCTCCCTGTCCAGCTTTGTTAATTGTTAGATTATCATCCAGAAAGAATCCGACACAAACTTTGAGTATGTTTTTGAGACCTTTCCGATCTTGCTCTAACAAATTACTCCGATAATGTCCGTTTTGTGTTTCGATCAGTGTCTGATCAATGTGCAAAATTACATTTTTGAAGAGTGATTGTGCCACGTTTGTATGTGGTATAAAAAGATCTCTTTTTCGCCTCGGGAATCGCTGCACCTTTCGAGGCTTGTACTAGTTTAAGACCCATTAGAATGAAACTCTCTGAGGGTCTATAAAAATTTCCAGCTTGTGACGGAATTTAAATGTAATGTCAGTATGAGCAATGCCCAGCTGATCATTTAAAGGCATGATTCTAGTAAATGTTTGACTTACGATATAAGTATCGATAAACTCTGTAGGATCAAAATAGAGACTTTCTTCGACTGTATAGCCACTTATCGCACTAGCTCACTAGCTGATTAGAATCTGGCAATGAAGACATGTTGCACGAATAACACTCGCACAAATCAAGCACTGTTTAACAAATGATTATAAGAAGCAACTACTAACGATTTTAATATATATATTTATTGGTATAAAATTTTAATTTACGATTAAAACAGTAACTACATTAAATAATTGTATGCTTAATTATAAATATGGTGGCATTTTCTTCATGCTGTTCTAATTTTTATGTCCGAAGGACATATTAAGAGGGTGTCGTGGAACCCATTTACGCATAGAAAATAGATAGATAGGTAGGTAGGTAGGTAGGTAGGTAGATAGGCATATAGACACTTTTTGCTGCCAAAACGTAACAAAAGATAAACCACAAATAATAGGAAGTAAACTTTGAAGTTGCCGTAAGTGTTGTGGTTAGTGGGCATCATTAACAAAATGCAATTGCTTGCCAGAAACATCAATAAGTATCAATTGTCAGTGTAGCGTAGTGGAATAATGCGCTTGTTTCTTGGGCTAAGGGTTGTGAGTTCGATCCACAATGCAGGAACATTCTAACATCAAGATTTTCGAAACTAAAAAATTGGCACCATGATTTTCTCGCAAAAAGCCGGCTCGGTCGAGCTTCGAAAAAAGATTTGGCTACAATATTGCAAAATGTTGCTCGAATCTAATTTGATTTGATTTTTTATTTTGAAATATTTTCATACAATTTTGATTGGGTTGTTATTGTCAGAATGTTCTAGAATGTCTCAGGTGTAAGATATTTTCGTGTGAAGAGAGGAGGAGATCGTGGCGCAGTAGAAATTGTTGCCAAGTTAGACAGAAGAATTTTTTTTCAAAACAGTTTGTGGCTTCGAGAATCATCTGCAAATGAATGACTCAAAGTTGGCAATCAATTCTTCTAAGTGCTACTAATGATCAAATAAAGTCATCTGCATAATATGCGAATTCTTATGATAGCTTTTGAAGGTTCTAGAATTTAATTCATCATTTGAAACGAAGATTACAGGGATCGGTGCACTGAACGGATTTATCTGTTACATACACAGTTTAACCCATGAGTTCGAATTTATTAGTACAGTATACGTAACTACAGATTTTCTATTTTTGATTCAAAGGTTTGGGATTCTTCCAGGAAAAGTTGACCTGATCATCAATGTCATCATTCGCATCATCATCATAATGGCTCATCATCATCATCATCATCACCATCACCAGTCATTATCTTCAACATGATCATCAATGTTGAAAAAGATGATAATCATGTTGAAGACGATGATGATCATGTTGAAGACGGTGATCATCATTGTCGTCTTCAACGTGAGCAAGGTATAATCATCATCATTATCATCATCATCATCATCATCATCATCATCCTCATCGCCATCAACATAATCATCATTCTCATCATCATTATCTTCTTCTTCGTCATCTTCGTCATTATTATCATCATCTTCATCGTTATTATCATCATCATCAGCGTCCTTCGGACATTGCTACAGTGTTGCTATTTTCTTACATTGTGAAGATCAGATTTGTTTGTTGTTAAGCAACTTCGTCGCTTTTTTGACTTTTGAATATACTTTTTTCATTGATGGATTTACTGCAGCTTTATTTTTTGCTGTTTTTGCAGCTAATGACCGTAGTTTTATTTTTTTATTATTTTTTACCATAGTGATTTTGATTGTACATAGTCGGTTGTCTAATAATAAGCTGCATTTTTTAGAGTTCACCTATCGCGAGTTGCAAATAAATGTTGTATTCCATAATATTTATTCGACAATGTATAGATATTATATATTTATTCGATATAGACAATGTATACGTTTGTTGAGTTGATTTTTTTTGATGTGGGAAATTCGTTGAAATCGCTAATAGCTCTCAATACTTCTTGAATTGTAATAGTCATACCTTCCTTATAGCGGATTTGTAATAGTTTAGCTAAATCAATTCGTATAATCGGAGCCATGGGTTTTGAAAAGTCCATATCATATTTTGTTTGATATTCTAGTGTAAGGTTGGTGATTGCATTTTTATAGTGATTGATATAGTTATTGTCATTTGCAACGCGTGTTTTGTAAATAATGTCTTCATTTAGATTATTACGGGTTATATCATGATTATACTGTTTCCACGCCAGATATAAAACTCAACCAACTAGTGTTCTAGTTCGTAATTACAAGCGCTGGGGACACGCACAGCTTTTAAGCCGTCTGTATAATTAAAGACAATTGTTTTCAATGCAACTTACCATTTTTGCGTCAAATCAATCGAATCAAGTTGATTAGTTTCTGCTAATGTTTCGTTTAAGCGCAGCATTGATCCGGCATCTTCACTATTGTAATCTTCTTGTAAAATAAATCTTTGACTGTTTGCAAACGCTATCTTTTCCTTCTTTATTAACTTAAAAATGTTAAATGTCTTTCTCTATGTATGTTGATGGATCGTTTGTTAATAAAAGTTCTACCATAAAAAATTTCGGTTCGAATAATACATTATTCAAGATATCACGAATGTATAATGTACATCTAGTTTCATTAACAAAATTACATTCTTTAAACTCAATATGCTTCGGTTGAAATGTTAACATTTTATTTGTTATCTTTCTATCTGGGTCTTTTACATAATCGTATTTATTAAAATGTATATTTGTAAGAATTGGCAGTAGATTAACAATTGTTTGCTTTTTCTTGTTTTGGTCGATATGTTGAAAATCTGTCCATAAACACGGAAAATTTATCTGGTCCGTGGTTACCAATTCTTTGCTAGATACATTTAACAAATACTGAAAACAGTCCTCTGAAAAATAAATTCGTACAATTGCTACTTGTAATTTACCGTTATAATTATGATCAAACACAGCTTCATTATTTCGATTTGTTATAGCAATTTCTGAATTCAATTGTTTGATCAATCGCCATTCAATCATGCTTCAGCAGTAATATATAGCACGACAATTGTCTCTTCTTCTCGCTTTCTACTCACATGCGATAAAATTATTCGCTTTTCTTTGCTTTCTTCTATATCTGCTGGATTAGGTTCATTTCCTAACCAGAAACTTTGAATTTCCCCCCTGTCAATATTTGAAAATACCAGCTGTTTAAATTCCACCACTTGATTAATGTAATTATTTTTAGCACTCTGTTAAGGTTTAAATTATACAAATATATTCGCTAGGGATCTAGCTGAAACTCCACTCGCATAGAAAAGTTAAAGAGAAATGGCTATATCATTAAAAGGGCCAATCTTGTTCAAAGGATGCAGCAAGTTGTTAGGCTCAAGAAAAATGCATAGGGGACAACTAAATTCAATTGAGAGCTCCAATGACTGCCAAATGTAGTTGGAACGCCCTAGATTTATTGTACTAATTTCAGATTTTTTTCTTCAACTTGGCATACTGAAGAGATAAACCTCCCCTCCCCCCTCAAACAATGTTGAAACTATTGAAGATTCTGTTAGCAGTCGTGCGCAGCTGGAATTGGCAGGCTATTACACCCCTAGACAACATTGTTCAAGTGGGAGCAGGGGGGAGGTGATGCGAGAGCAGACAGCCGAATTCAATTTTAGCACAGGCGTTCCAACACTTGGTAGCCATTGTCTTTTCACTTTCTTGTACATTACTTGATTTGTGCACACACATTGGCAGTATTCTAGGGTTTTCGGGGGTGCTGAATTCAATGGTAACATTTTTGAGACTGTAGGTTGTATGGATGACGTCATAATTAGCCAATAGTCTCATTTATATAGTTCTCTATGGTTTTGTTGTCTTAAAATGTAGAGAAAACAGTAAACTTGATGTTTCTGAACGTATTTCAATTTCATGCAGTATTCTAGCGTGTCTTTTCGACATGTTGCACAAATACCGGCGTAGTAACTTACTTAAAACATAAGAAATACAGCTGGAATTGAGAATGAGTACGCAACATGAAAACGAGGCTACTGACATCCATTGTAAGAAGAAGCGCCTTAATTCTTTCACCAGTATCCATATAAGGAATAATTTTTTTTGCGTGTAACGCGCTACTATTTTGACGTATAATGATAAGCTGGAGTTGCAGTATTTTAGTCAACAAGAAGGCAACAACGATAAACAGTCATGGTTTTCAAAGGGAAAATAAATGCTAAGAAGAGAGCTTACATATTCTATCTGAGAACGAGCGGCAAACTGTCATTCAGGAAAATTAGCAAATTGTGCAAAGTGTCGATATCAAGTGTGCTAAGAATATGTAAAGAGGATATGGATGAAGCGAAGGAGCATAGGAAGAAGACGGGTCGGCCGCGTTCATTCACCTAGAGAGATCGATGTAGATTTCTGAGAACATTTCACAGTATGCGAGACTTGAATCCTAATGTAACTGTGCTGGAAGTAGCAAAAGAGGCGCAGATCAACCATGTTAGTTACAGAACATTGGTACGAATGTTGAATGATGCAAACTTTTATAGACTGACTGAAAGGAGAAAGGGTTTGCTTTCAAAAGAGGACAGAAAAAAGAGGCAATAGTTCGCTAAACAATCTCTGAAGACATGCAATGTGTCATTTTGGACGGATGATGTCCTCTTGTATTTAGATGGCGTGTCATTTATATTTAAGACCAATCCATACAAAGAAGCCTTAACACCTAGAGGAAGAGTTTTGCGACAGAAGAACAAAGGATTGACATTCACGACGAAAGGACGCAAAGATCTGCCGGGAGGAAAACGTTTATTTATTTTGGCGGCAACCTCACGCAGCCATGGAGTTGTATTGGTTGAGGAGTATAAACACATGAACGCGGAATTTTTCTCAAAATTCATTCAACAAACACTGGCTAGGAAATTGATGGAAATTGTCCAGCTGAAAGGGAAGGCAAAACTGACTTTCGTGATGGACAATGACCCGTCGCAGACCAGCAATGCCGCGTTAAATGCCATTGAAGAATGCAATATGGATTTCTTTCAAATCCCACCAAGGTCACCTGACATAAACCCAATAGAGAACGTTTTCAACAACATTAGAACAGAGCTAAGAAAGGAGGCATTACTTAAGAAGATAGAGAAAGAGACATTTGAAGATTTTAGACACCGTGTATTGAATCATATGCATAACTTTGATGTGTCGGTAATTGATAAAACCATAGAGACAATGCGAAAACGACTGCAAATTATCAGTACAAATAAAGGTTACCATACAAAATACTAAGTACTTATAATAATAGAACAATGCAATGATTAATTTTAAATAATAATACCTCTTTGGCAGCTTAAATTCAATTGTTTTATATGAAGCGGTAACTAGAATTATATCCCTTTCGTGAATATGTATAAATCATAGTATAAATGAATGGATAAAAAGTTAATGAATATATACAATATGTATGACGCTAGATTCTCCATAACCTAGTTATATGATGAGATGACATGAACGATTTTCCTGTTTCCAATGCTATCATTAAGAACAATTGAATACAGTTGAACTAGGCTGCTGAATGCGAATTGCGATACGAATCCTGACGGTAAACAGTTTCAAGTTCAGCATTATTTGTCAAAAACATGCAAGAAAGCTTCACTTGTTCGTTAGAAAGTAATGGAAATAGATGTAGTAGAGATTACTACATGTCATGATAGCAATTTTTAGAAATAACTGTATGGACTGCTGCAGAAACAATCGCCAAAGGCCAGCTCAGTCTTTTTTTAAATTGATTTTGTTAGTCATACTATTTTACTGCTTTGATGCTGTTTGTGGCAAGAATTTGTGAATTAAGAGAAATTCGCGGCCATAAAACACCGCTTTTCATGCTCAGTACGTGTAACTGATTTATGTACAGTTGTTTGATATGAAATGCCAATTCTTAGTCTGAAAAAAACAGAGATATTGGCAGGTAGAAAATCGTTTACCATGGGGGACTACAAAAAGCTGTGCAGTTTTCAGATGACGTAATGCATTGTTCTATTGCAGAAGAAATTTTGCAAAACAGAAGCCACAGGAGGGAACAATCTTTTGATTATCCAAATCAATCTGATGTCGAAATTCGAACATACGCCATCAAACATTCATCATCTCTGTCTCTCTATGATGAAGAACAGAGCCCTTTATGAATGTTATCGGAGCTTTCGATGTTGCAAATATTGGCGTGTCAGCGTCGAAAAGTATGTCTTTGCTATAAGACGTTTTTGGAGCAGCGAAATGGACAGCATGACCTTCTAGAAGTAACAGCATGAGGAAGAAGAATATTGTGAACTGCTGAAGTCGATGAAGGTAAAAGAACAAAGGAGAAACAGAGGAAAGAGTGTTAAAGATTTCAGTCTCTGTTGAAGATTTCAGTCACTGATAGTTGGTCTACATATATAAAGGCAATATTGGCAGAGAGGAGAATGTTAGGTAATGAAAGAAAAATCATGTTATGATAAGAGAACAAATCTAAATGGTTGAATGACAAGGAACAAGAGAAATATGGAGTGTGCAAGAAGAAATCAAATGGTTATGCGAGTCGGACCTTGGATGCGGCGTTAATGCGGACAAATGGATGATTTAGTCAATTACTGCAGGATTTAGTCAATAAACTCGAAAGAAAAATTGAAGAAAGAATTGAAGAAAATGCCTCAGAAATTAAAACAAGAATCGCCATGCTCGAGCAAAGGGTCAACTCCTTGGAAAGCGAATTGGTTTTGGTTGACTACCTGAATAAGAAAATTGACAACAACAAACAGTACAGTAGGCGTCTCTGTCTTTGTTTTGATAACGTGGTAAGGCAGAAACACCGCGGCGCAAGACACAAAAGACAACTAGGTTTTTTAGTTTGCTAATATTTCGCCCTGCCAAGCAGGGCTTCTTCAGAGTATGATCGAATACAAAATGTTTAACAGTATATACAGGCAATTATTTTGAATTATGGTTGGTGAGATCTGATTGGTGGTATGTTTGATGCTTACATGATGGCAAGGTGTGGGATGAAGATGTGCATGTTTTGGTAATGAGGATATAAATAATCATAATAATCATAATGGTGAAATGTTAATAAAATGGATAATTATAAAATATTGTTATGTTAAGGAGAAAAAAATTTTTAATATCCTAATTATTATAATAGTTATAAGTGTAAAGATAGTGAGGTAGTGGAAAGACAGGCGGCAAAGAGGACAAGGTTAGAATGGGTTAGCGGTCAGTGGTCCTGTTAAGTCCGTGAGGTGCCAGAGTGTTAGCTAGGCCAATGAAGTACTGTTCTTTGGCTCTTCTAACACTCTCTCGTTTATTAATAGTTGTAGTATCGGTAAAATTTGTAGATCGTCAACTGTGTGTTCGGGTTTACAGAAGTGATCTGCAACCCCGGATTTGTCATGTTTTTGTTGATAATGTCCCTCTGATTGCTCGTTGAGTCGGTCTCGTAGTCGTCTTCCTGTCTGTCCGATGTACTGGCAGTTATTGTCCCTGTTCTGTAGGCACCGCAGGGACATTGTATAACGTAAATTACGTTAGTTGAGTTGCAGTCCAGTCGCTGTTTGATGTTAAATGTTTTGTCTGTGTTAGTAGAATGTAACAGTTGTTGCCCGTCCAGTATGTGTGTACATGTGTTGCAGTGGCGTTTAGGCGAGCACTTGTATGCGCCCTGGGAATCGTTGGTGACGTCATTTTTTATTTTAGCACGTACCAGATGATCCCTAAGGCTTTTCGTCCTTCTGTAGCTTAGTACCGGTGGTTGGGGGAAAGCTTCTTTGCAGTCGTCAGAGTTCTGTAGTATGCTGTAGTGTTTAGTAAGTATTTGACCCAATTGAGGTAACCCTGGGTGGTAGGTTACCACAAAAGGAGGCCTGTTGTTCTGTCGCTTGTTCTTAGTCTTTAAGCTGTCTTGTCTTGTGATCAGAGAAGCTTTCCGTATTTCGTTACGTACATGTTTACGTCTGTAGCCTCTGTTCGTAAGGTATGTAAGCAGTTCAGTTGTTCGTTTACTAAAGGTCGTGTTATCTGAACAGATCGTCGTAAAAAAGCGAGACTGTATGGTATGGAATTTTTGTGTGTTTGGGATGGGCAGAAGAGTGGAGAAGATATTGATGGGTGTCAGTAGGTTTGATGTAGAGGTCTGTGGAAATGCTGTGGTCTGTGTTGAGTGTGATAGTGACATCTGGGATGGGATGACTATATTTATTCAACTCTTCGCCGCAAGAAGCTCTCTAGCTGAAAGCAAGCAGTAAGCTAAGTGGTCTTTTCTTCTTTTTTCTGTTATTTTGATAACGTGCCCTTACCTGCAAATGACAGTAAGGAAGATTGTGCAAAAAAGATTGGAGAAATTATGAATGAAATGGATTGTGGATTAGACGCATATATGAATGATATTGACCAATGCACCAAATGAGTAACAGAAAAACCAGCGGGGATGCCACCCAGCGACATCAGATAATTGCACATTTTAATTCTTTTAGAGGGCTCACCCTTGTGTATCAAAATAGGAAAAAGCCAAAAATATTGTAAATGCTGCAATTGATGTTGCAAAAAATGCACCAGTAATTGATTTCGTATTTGCAGACATTAACTGCAATATTGGTGCCAAACTAACCAATGGATACTTCTTGTATTTTCAAAGTATTACTAAACTTGAAGAAAAAATTGGAACCTCCTAGATGAGATCAAATGATCCCGACCAAGGACGTGGTATTGGTAGTATATAGTATGGTGGTTTATATGTGGGGATGTTCAGATTGAGGCTGGGATAAAAAGAGTGGAGGAAGACATGAAAAGTAGGGTGAACAAAAAGGGGAAGGAATTGTGATAAAAGATGGCGTGGAATTCTGTTTGAATGAAGTACAGTATGAATGTTTGTGTATACATTTTAATAGGCTATAAATTTTTATTTGTTCTCCTTGTATATTATTTGTTATAAAGCACTTTATAAATTTCTATATGTATGTGAAAATGTAGTAAATACTTGTTATTTTTTTCTTTTTCCAGAAACGAAATAACTATTTTTTTATTTGTTGTGATCGTTTAGCCACCTCAGTACACTATTGCAGTGCACATGTGTTTGCAGTGCGCACCCAAAACAGGGAGATGACAGGTGCAGAAAGAAGTTTCGACCACCTGAGAACGAATAATAAAAAAAAAACACACAACTGAAAAAATCATGCTTGTGAAATTATGATTTATTAGAGTAAAGATCCAACTTTTGCAAAATTACATTCTTATTTCAAAGAATTATTATCAGCAATCTTGTGGAATTCCTTACACACCCGAACCAATATAAATCACAATCGTCCTGAATATCATGTGCAATTTTATACAATTTCAAACTAGGTGAGTTTAGCGCTATATAATTTAAGATTGAACACAGAAAACTTTATAGCCATTAAAAATCACGAAATTTTGGTCAAGATGGGCGCTTAAAATATGACAAAAATGCATTTTTCTCCCTCTTTCGCGATCTTGATACTTGTTGAATAGTGAGATCGTCTACGTTCGTTCCTGATGATGCAGGAAGCGAACTATGTTCATGGAATATCATAAATAGTTGTGTGTATCGAAGGCTTCCTGGTGCTGAGAAACTTTTCATCTTCTGAAAAGGTTACCTCGTCGTACGGTGGTGTATGATGCACCAAGGAGGGGAGAATAACAGATTTTTGCAAAAAGTTTTCAGTTGACAATGATGATGTAGCTGCTGGTCTCTTTCGACGAGTTGAGCTGGTAAGATATAAAAGAGAAGGATCGATCATTATCTGTCCATTTGAGAAATTTGCTGATAACAAACAGATTGGAAGCAAGTTGGATTACATATACTTTATACTGTTGGCAGACGAGTTAGCTATTGAAGACGATATAGGCCTACCTATCTAGAGGTAACAACAAAATGAGTGCATTAAAGGACATGATAAGGGCCTATTACGTGTCGAGTCTGAAGTCGAAATACGATGGCAGTGAATTGAAAAAACTACCCTTTATACCTTCAGAATGCAAGAAAAGGTTGTTGGAGAAACAAGAGCAATGTGGATTTCGAGTCCATGGGTTTGAATTTCTCGTGGAGTCACAAGATGTGGATGAAGTAAATAGAAAGATGTATGACCATTTTCATCAATTTCCGCTGAAACAGTATGTACACTATAATATTGAGAGACGGAAAGAATGTAAGCAAAGCAAAATCACAACACTTTTGGTACATTTTCTGTGCAATTCTCAAGTAAGACAAGTAAAAAATCCTTTCAGTTGGCTGGTTTATTACACAGGACTGTCAAAGGCAATATTGGAGGAGTGGCAAGTGCTTTCTGTTAAATATATCATGTGGAATTGTATAAATGAAAAACTGAAACTGAACAGTACATACCTTTCAGATCTGGTTGTTCTGTAGAAGATGCTGAGGCTGTATTTGAGCTTAAGAAACTGGAATTTAACCGTCTTTGCAGCACACTAGCTGGTGATGATGATGACGATGATGATGATGATGATGTAACAGTTTGCAACCAGGGTGCAGGGAGAGTTGCTCGAGTCAGGGAATGTATCGGAGGAGGAGCAGGAGAGGGAATCGATGAAGTAGATGAAGGGATGGGTACAGATGATGATGACGAGAGACTTGTAAAAAAGTTGAAAGGAAGGTTTGCTGAAAGTGAAGTTGTCAATGATGATGATGATGATGCTGATGAATATAATGATGATAATAATGCTAACGATGATGATGATAATGTTGATGATGATGATGATGATGACAATATTGTTGATGTTTGTGGTGGTGCTCTTGGTCGTGGCAATGGTGTTGGTGGTAGTGGTGAGACTGTTGGAGGTTGGGAGAACAGGAGAGCCGATGAGAAAGGTGTTTCAAATAAATTTGGAATGGTACAGTTCACAAGAAAGTTTTCACCACCATCATTAGTGTCTCGCCGTTGTTGCTCTTTTGGAAACAAACTGACCAAGTATTCATCTAAAAAAGAACAAGATTACTTGGATATGGTTTCTTTGACAAGATATATGTGCTATGGTGGATGTGCAAGACCATATCATATTGTAATGGCAAATGATTATCACAAGAATGACAAATGTCAAGTGAACCATCAAATCTACTATGACTCAAAACGATACATAACCAAAGAGCGAATGGTGCCCTATGTTTTGAAAGGTTCATCAAAATCCAAAAAAAGGACACACCACAATGCCTGTGAAAAACCACTATTGTCTGACAATGACAGTAATGGCAGAGAAGGGAGACAGAAGAAGAAAAAAACATCAAAAAAATCTGAAGCTGGAACACAAACAGTCTTGAATACTACTACACAACAGTTTTCTTCAGATAGTTGTTTTATGGATACAAATGAGTAAAAAATGGACAAACTAAGAGCAAAGACTTGTACTATGTACTTCTTAGAAGTAGAATTTTTTCAAAAAAACTTACTCAACAGGTCTGCTTCATTTGGTCTGTTACCAAAATTTGTTGTTGTGTTATGATTATAATTGTCAATAGATGATTGTTGATTCATCATTCTGTTGTTCACTCCAAAATTTTTGTATATTTCTTCAAGAATTTCTCTCTTTAGCT
>JACTAT010000050.1:54105-74314 GCA_014526335.1 Chrysaora quinquecirrha
CTTGCATTTTGAAACCTGTTAATGGAACTAGCGACAGCAGCAGGACCAATAGTGAGTACAACAGAAGACAGGATGAGCCATTTGCACCTCCGACAGATCATTTGGCAGCAAGTAACATTGCTCAGTTAATTAGCAAATATGGCACTTACAATTACATCAAAAGAGTGACATGGATTGAGTCGAGCTTTTGTCTTGGAAAGAAAATAATTTTGAAAATTGCAAGTGATGATACAGAATTTTTTAATGACAGTGCAACATATAAATCAAATCCTGTTTTGAAATGGGTTGTGAATGCTGTGCAGAATCGTTTTGACAACATCATCTCCGTTCAATCACTCGAATACATTGACCAACAAAGAAAAATAGAGCAAGAAACAGAAGAAGATGAGCATCACCGCTGTACTGGTGCTGCTTGGCTCCAGCTTTGTACTACTTGTACAGATGTTATCAATATCGACTTGAGAGATCCATCATCATCACCACCATGATCTCCTTCTTCGTCGACAACAACATTAAGCAGTCAACAACATTATTATCATTAGAGACCATGAAACTGAATATGTACTTAAAAGCAACAGTTTTTTAAAATTTCTTACCTTTATATCTTTTTGAGAAGTTTCACATGCTTGGAAATAGTCTACAGCAGATATTAATTCACCAACAAACGTACAAAACCATGACACAGCGGGCAAACAGAACAAATCATTGCAGACTTCACTCTGGACATAATAAGCCACGTCATCAACATCATCAACATCATCAACAACAACAACAACAAGCTCGATGCATTGCCAAACGACGGTGGCAACAGGGTGGTTCACGAAATAAGATTGAGAGACGAAAAAAAAGAAGAGGAAGAAGAAGAAGAAGAAGAAGGTACGGTGCAGTTTCAAAGGAAATTCTAAGAGGCAGAGGACTTTTCGATAATATAAAGCATTGGTTTGTGAAGAACGCAATTAAATTAACACCTCTTCGTGAAGTACAGAGATCATTAAAACCAACCATTAAAAAGAAAGGGTGGAAAAAAGCAAAGAAAGTCCAATTTCTTAGTAGAGAATTTTGGAGACACGCCGGTGTTCCAAGAAAAAAGCTTGATCAGTATTATTATTATAACAAAAAAGATTTTACTCATTGACTGATAAAAGCATATAGGATCGATGGCTTCCTTGGCAGCATCCATTCTTGCCTCGATGGTTCTGGACGATATGTTGAAAGATGACGGAGGAAAGGAAGCATCCGACATGATGGATGGTTTTGGCAAGAGCAAATTACCAGCAGCATCGCGAAGAAGGAGTAAGGGGAGGGGAAGAAGGAAGAGAGGAAGACGAAGACGCTGCCTTTTACATCTTGCATTACAACAACGACGACGACTGACACAACAAAATCAGCGACGACGACGACGACAACGACGACGACGACAGCGATAACAACAAGAAACTGCATATTATCAACAATAATAGTGTTGAAGAATATCCTGTTAAATAAAATTTCTAAACAGTATTATCAAGCTCTGATTTTGTAGCTAACACGTATATGTAGCTATATTTGTTTGTTAGAGAAGCATTAGCATATATTTGAAATAGAAACGCACCGAGTAGCTGCTACACACATTTCTTTTGTTTATTCTCAATTTATCTGTCAGAATTACAACAACTATGGGATCATTCGCAGCGAAAACTTTAATAAGAAAAGGGATACAAGAAGGGTTAAAACAAGGTGGGAGAGCAGTAATGAAATCTGCATCAAAACGACTCACAAAGAAGGCTGTCCTTGCTGCTGCTAAAAAGGCAGTGAAAGCAGCTGCAGTTGGTGCTGCTTCGAGTGCCGCTGGCTACGGTGTTGAGACAGCTATTCGAAAGAGTAAACGAAACACAGTTTCAGGAAGTGGAAAAAACAAAAGTAAAAGCAGAAAAAGACGAAGAAGAAGAAACTATAAAATCAAGAGACTATGTAAAAAAAATAAAACAAGGAAAAAATCATAGCTTTTTACCACCACCACAGAGCCTGAGGCACCTGCAAAGAAAAACTATTTGCAGCTTTTGTTCTCTTTTGTTTATACTGATACCAAAGCGTCCAATAGCTACTTACTACACGTCTTTTTTCTGTCTCAGTTTCAACAGAGGTTATATTTTTGTTTCAGAATAAATAAAGAATAAATCTCTTCGCTTATTTCAAAATTGTTTTCTAACGTTATTAGACAATGTACCTTATTCGAAAGAGGACAGTGTTATCGACATTATTGCCATCACTACCATCATTGCATCATCATTATGAGAATTTCTGCACATGGTCGCTTTTCGAGACCGTTCTATGCCATTGGTAAACATTCAAAGAGTAAGACGAGAATAAAACCTGTTGGACGGAGACAGATTTCTCTGTCAGCATTGTTAAAAGGAACAGGACGTCGACAACGACGACGACGACGACGACGACACGGACGACGTCGACAGCGAGCAGGACATCATCATCGGAGATAATCGTAAAATGGATATGCTACAAGACGATCCTTCCTTCGACAATCCCAATGACTATGGTGGTGGTGGTGATAATAATGGCAATGAGTACAATGATAATAGTAAAGGTGGTGGTTGTGATGAACTACAAAACAATCTTCAAGATTTGGAAACAACTGTGAATGTTCTACAAGATATTACAAGGAAGGTTCAACCTGCTTTACAATCAGCCATTAATGCTACAGCTACAACAAGACCGAAAACAGCAAGAAGAAATATTTTACATCCTTCACTACAAGCAGGATCACAATACAACAAAAGTAACTTGTCAAAACTGATGGACACACTTGGCAAATTTGAAAAAAAATCATCCTCACCAACACGACTACGTCAATCATCGTCACTGATCATGTCAAATAGACGAAGAAATTTAAAAAAGATAAGTGGGAAAGTATATACATGTCCAATACAACGCGCATTGGAAAGATATTGGATGAGAAAAGGGAAAGGAAAGTCAAAGAAGCTTTAGTCAATGTTAGTCTAGTATTGAACAGAGTTTTCATGCCAATTGAGATCGTTACTAGCTGTTCTTTTTTTTTCATGACTAGATTTCAACTTCATCAGTTACACATGTCTGTGTTTCTGTTTACTGGAACAAAGGTGTATTCTTCTTGTATATATATATAATAACGACTCAATTTTAGTATTGTCTGAAATGACAAAGCTGGCTATAACATCGTATAAAGTGCGACGGCAATTAATCTTCCATTATGTCGTCTATTCCTGCAGCCCTTGGATCCAACGTAGTCGATCATTTATCACGACAACATATAAGGACATTAACATCCTACGGTACAGTCAATGGAATATCTAAAGCTGACCCACTAAATCGAAAACCACATTTGACAAAAGTAATACATGGAGATGGCAAAAGAGCATTAAAACCATGGCAGCGAAAGAGTTATCATATACCACAACAAACTGGTGTTTGTCGTGGTGATGGAAAACGTAGAAGGAAATGGACACCCTATTATCAGAAGGAGAACACGCAAAGAAATGATTATTTTTTGAAAGGAAACGGGATAAGAAGAGTAAGACAAAAAAAAGCAGTTCGAAGGAGATCATGCAAACGAAATTCAAGGAAAAAAATCAAGACAGCGAGAGGACTTACATCTTTGCTAATGCAAAATATCCTTAAAGATATATCAAGCCCTAGTGCTGCAACACGCGCTTCTGTGTTTGCTAACCTACCTGCATGGAGTTCTAGCAAAAATTCTCATGAAATCAACCATCTTGGGCTAGAAGGAGCACGTCATCATCAATCAATTGCTAAACACTACAAGAATTATAATAAATTTAAAAAAGACTATGTCAAACTTCTTCGACTAAGAAAACCTATCTACTATAATTCTTTGTACCATCTGAATCAACATTTTCCATAAAATTCAATCAACTTTCAACTGTTATGGATAAAAAAATATTACTTGCGTACAGATTTGACAAAAAAATATAACCTACGACATCACCTACGGCCATTAGCTACGAGTGGATGTTTGGAAAGAGCTGCTAGAAAAAGAAAAAGCACCAGCTTGCCACAGTTGGAAAATATAGCAAAACACGCTCTACAAAAGAAACAACAACAACAACAACAACAACAACAATTACAACTGAAAACAATGTCAAAGAGAAAGCATTCTCATGATCGTTTTCGGCGTCACCGTCATCATCATCATGAACATAACCATCGCCATCATCATCGTCATCATAAACGACATCATCGTCGTCAACAAGCCTCATTGTCCACCGAATCGTCACTGTACTACAGCAGACCAGCAAAATGGTATTATGGACCACAATCCACATTGGGAACAAGATATTACTCTACAACAAATAGTTACAATTGGACCTTCTCACCATCTGTGAAATTAGATCAACTACGCCACTTTACACAACTCCCTCGAATGGCTCCAATTGTCGTTTTGAAAAATGGCTACAAATTTCAACCATATCCTAATTTGAAATAGATGTTGAATAGAAAAGAGACAGTTGGTGGTTTTAATCAATAACTCGAAGTAGATTCTACATCCAAAGTATACTAACTTATTTCATAACAGTAGAAGTAGAATATCATATTATATATCAGTGTGTATTTTATATATATGTTTATCACTCACATTCATGTTCATAATAATTTGAAATCATTTGGAGTGTGTTACTTTTTGTCTGATGCTCTAGACCTGGTATGAGGAAATTAGCTATTTGATCCAAAAACCAAAAATGGATAAGCTGATAGAAAAAGAATTAACAGGAATTGAACAACAACAACAGAACATTGGTGATGTTGATGACGATGACGATGAGACGATGTCAAATAGTCAGACAAAATCTTCGAGTACTGAAATGCCTCAATATAAAGGAACATATGGTTCTATGGTGCTTGTTCCCAGATCACTGTACAAGTGGTCGATAAATGCTGCTAAAAAAATTTTGCCTTCGCTTCAAGACAATCAAATTGTAAAAAATGTCAAGCTGGCTCGTGAGCATGCCAATGACCCAAAGGCATACAGTCATTTTATGATACAAGCACACAAATTTCGTAAAGTTCAGCTTCTTAATCCAAATATAGACCAACGTATAATTTCTAGCATTGATGACCCTCATCTGAACAAAATTAAATCTCAAATAAAGTCCATGAGAAGAAATAAAAAACTGTTAACCACTTCAGTTGGAATGAAGAAATATCAGAATTTGTTACGCAGTCATCAGAGAGTAAGTGATATTTTAGCCAAAGACGAGCATGATAGATATAAGAATTTCGCCACAAATCCACAAAATGCATTACAGCAGCACCCAAGATCTCTGCCTAAGAATGATTACCACACAGAACAGCTGAGGTACTTTTTAGGCGAACATCCAGATATACTGAACTTCAACAGACAAGGCCATTTGCTAGTTGCGGGAAAAGCAGTTGCCGAAGACGATCGTGCAACATCAAGGTTATTGCACTATTTTCTACGTGACCACGAAAGTGCGCAGCCACCAGCTGGCACATCAGAGTTTGTCGCTGCCCTGCGTAGACATGGCTACAACATCCCCAGAGATATTGGAAACAAATTTCTTCGTGAACAAGTTATTCGACATGATCATCAACAATCCGACGCCGCTTCTGCTGCTAGCAACAACAGAAATCCGCTACAAACCAGCACACCGTCAACAGTGTATCCGACAACACCACTCCAGCATTGGAAACATGCTTCGGTGCTGCTGCTGCTGCTGCTGCCTCGCGTCCACCACCACCTTCACCTCCACTTACTAAAATCCTTCAATCACCAAAGTTTCTAAAAGCTAAACAGGCACATCAAAACTGGCTGCGGGAAACATTACAGAAAAGCAGTGAAAAATTAAAAAACATGCAGTTAAAACGCGGAGAAGAAGCCACTCAGCTGGAGGGACCTCCAACAAACACCCACACTTGAAAGGAAAGCAAAGACGTTTTCTTTCCCCTTCAATCGATGCTTACTCCGACAATGATGTCGATGATTATTTTGACCACGACAATGATCTTGATGATGCAGATGAACAACTACTAAGAACACAAAGACGACATAGAGGACGGCGTCAGCATGCTGCTGTCGGGAAAAGAAGAACTCCAATGAAAGAGAGACTACGATCAAGAAAAAGAAATTAGCCACTAGTCACCTTCAAGAATAAAGATTTCAACAACACAGAAAAATCATTGTTTTCAGTTGAATCAGTAACATGTTGATATAGCAGTTTTCTGTTGATGATGATGGAGAACATTATTTCATCTTCGATTAAAAACAACAACAGTGTTAGCAACAATAACATATCACCGGCGTTTTTGGAAACCCTATTAAAAATCAACCACAACGTACAAAAGAAGCACAAAAGAATGATTGATGATGTTAATTCAATAGTCCCTACAGGAGCAGCAGCAAAAACAGACGAAACAACTTCTGTGATTATTGACGATCTAGATATTGCAAATAACATTGTTCTCCCAAAGCAAACATCGTGGATTGAAAAGGAACAACAACAACAACAACAGAAGCAACAGCTGAACCAAACGTGTTTTGGTGTCGGTGCTAAACTGACTAAAAACATGATGTCTACAAATATCAATGGAAGAGCTGGTGGTTTGTATAACAACAACAACAGCAGCAACAGCAATGATCATCATTACGAAAACAACGCAGAAGACGACAAACATCAAGGCTATGGTGACGATGATGACGGTGATGATTATTATGGTGTTGGTGGTGACATTTATTCAGAATCTTTTGACGATGGTTGTTATGGTCGTTTGAAGAAAGCGGGTCGAAAAAGAACACAAATAAGAAAATCCAACATTCGAGGTGATAAAAAGAGAAGCAATTGCTATAATAAAGGTAGCAATGTCAGATCAGGACATTATTATAATTCTTTGGGAGGTTATCGTGGTGCGGATGATGCTGGTGGTGACAATGATGATGATGATCAGTATAATTATGATGATGATGATGATGATGATAATGATGACAATGATGTTGGAGATGATCGTGATTATGACGGTGATGATGATAATAGTCACAATCATTTGAATACTATTGGTAGTGGTAGTCCAGATGATGATGAGGAAGATGATGAGGGTGAAATGTCATTTGACAACGAGACTCAGAAGAAGAGACGTCGCACTCTAAATCAAAAACAAAATGTTCTATTGGGTCGATTGTTAAAATTGCAACTTGCTCATGAACGAGAAGAGAGAAAAAATCAAATCCTAAAAAAATTTCAAAATATTGTCAAAACTTCTTTGAAAGGAGCAAAAAGAAATGTTCAAGTGAACAGAAAAAAGACCCCTAGAAATGCAAGAAATAGAAAAGTACTACCATTTACCGAACATGTCAACGAAAGCAACAAAAACCCCCAATACAGCTTAAACAACAAGAAAAATAGCAGCATTATTAGGATGGGCAAGAACGGCGAGGGCAATGCCGCTACTGCTGCTGCTGCTAACAGCCCTGGTGCAAATGACATAGAGCCAGATTACGACGACGACGATGATGGTGATAATGATGATGATGATGGTGATGGTGCTGAAGTTGATAGTGATAATGATGATTTCGTTAATATTCTATATAACAAACTGAAGTCTGCTCCAGACATTTCCTTGGCTAGAATTCGAGATATTGAAAAAGACCTTATGGTTGATGAACTACCACCAACAAATCCACGGGAAGATCCTTATTCAATGTTTGAAAAGGCAGAATCTCTTGCTCAGCCCAAGATTAGCATATCAGAGACAAAACTAAACACACTTAAAGAACACTACAGAAATTCACTGTATTTGCAAACTCTTATTAAATATTTGATACCACATATCAAAATTGAAAACAAACAAAGCAAATAAAATACGCTGTAACTGTTTGTTGTATTTTTCTTTTACTTTTAAGCATCGTAAGAATTTCAAGTAGCTTTGTTTGATTATTTTTTTTGACAGTGTTAAGGCTCTTTATGATGCACACACACACACACACACACACACACACACACACGAAACAAAGACAGACTCGCATAGTAGTCCAAACACAAACCAACACACCAATACAATGGAAAAGGTGTACTCAGAGCTGAACAGATTGTACACAGACCCGTCGTTTCCAGGGTCTCATAGTGGACTCGCTAATTTCTGGAAACATCTGCGTAACAGTACCAACAAAACTGTCAATAAATTAACATTTAAACAGATCAAAGAATGGAGCACACAACAAAGTCGCTACACACATTACAAACCTGCAAGAAAAAAGTTTATGCGAAAATCTTATAAACTGTACAGCCCTAATAACATATGGGAAGGAGATTTGTTGGACATGTCTGCTCTAAGCAAATGGAACAAAGGTGTTAATTTTATACTTTTTTTAATTGACCAGTTCACTAAAAAACTTTACGTCTATCCATGCAAATCCAAAGACAAAGTACATGTTTTGGAAGGAATAAGACACATCTTCGAGAAGCAAACGCTATCAAGACCACGGATTCTGTACACCGATAATGGTGGAGAATTCAGTAACCATTTAGTTGATGCATATCTGAATTCAATCAATATCAAACATGTTACAACAAAGGATAAAAGCATCAAATGTGCTATTGTAGAGCGAGCAAACAGAACAATTAAAAAGAAATTGATAATCATTGCAGATCATAATGGGAAAAAATGGCTACCTTGGCTTGAAGATGTAACCAAAGCTTTCAACAATACTCCGAATAAAACGACAAAATTTGCACCAAGTAAAATTGATCCGTCCAATGTTAATCAAGCTAGAATTAACATAGAACGTACAACAAGTCGTGTTGAAAATAAAGCCCTACAAACAAGAGGTAAAGTTTGGGACAAAAATTTACGCAAACCCTTACTTAAGATTGGAGACTATGTCCACATACAAAAACAGACAAGTACATTTCAGCGAGGCTTTCAACGTCAGTATACAGATGAGATTTTTCAAATAACAGATGTTAATTCTGATTCACATCCAATCACATACAAGTTGAGTGATTTAGAAAGAGAACCTGTCAGTAGTTATTTCGTCTATCCAGAGTTGAACAAGATAGCGCTACCTTCTCATTTTCGCATTAACAATCCTAAAGAAGCACAATTCACCGATCCTGCAAGTCATATCAAATACGTGTTGGTTAAGGTTGCAGAATTTTGGAAACCGATTTGGATCCCTCAGAGTGAGCTTGACAAACGAAACGCAGCTGACAAAAAAAGGAAAGAAATTACAAGCTCAAAGTTTCTCTATTATTTGAATCATTGAACCAAAGAATGTCTTACGTTGCAAACGGTACAACCAGTTTGGATAGTGGACTAGGCGAAAATGTGTTCAAAACGTATTTTACTGCAGTTGCAAACACAGACGATTATAATGAAAATTCAAATAGCTACTTTGTCAACTCTCCTGAAGGCTACATAAAATTCAATAAAAAATTGCATGGAATACAGCTTTGGTCGAAGCTTCGATTCCACATGTACAAACCTTGAATATTTCAGATGCACTTTGGTATAAACGATGGAACATTCCAGAGAAAAACACGGGCCAACCTTTTTCAAATTTGTATGAACAACTCACCAAAGATGGATGGTTGTTTACTGGTAAATATGCGAAAGTTCTCGACAAACTTCCAAGACTGAAAATGCGGCCAGATGTTGCTAAAAAGATTGTCAATGATACATCACAAATGCCAGATATGTTTGAAAAATTCCTGAAATATTATTATTCAGAATACCCCAAACCAACCGCCATTTTCAAAGAGTATTACAAAAACATGAACCACACAAAATCATATAGCATGTTTACTGTAGAAAAAAACCCTTCACTAAAAAGCATATCAGACGATTGCTTCGATGTTCTTATCAGACGCACCAATCTAGATGGAACTGAAAACGATCGACAGACAACTGCCAGTGTGCAGGCTAACGAGGGAGCAAGTATGCAAATTATAAGAATGAGTCGAAGTCTTGCAATTTTGATGGGAATAGATGACTGGGAAGACAGCTCTTCCTTCCCCGTTTGCGCTACTCCCTGTGAAAGTAACGTGCCTACAGATTTTTCACCTCAAAGGTGGTACTCAAACAATACCAAGTACTTAAACAATCTTAAACAATGGATGATGGAAAATACTGAAGTTAGCCCTGATATAATAAAGGGCATTTCACCGTCTGGTACCTTTGGGTGGCAATTGAGCACGAGCCAAAGAGCGTTTGGACTTACAATACTAAACAAAACTTGGAACGACGATACTCCCTATTCTGGTGACAATAATGGCAACAACAACAAGAACCAATTTACTGTACCTCTACTGACTGATTTTACAAAAGATTACAACCCCGGAGAGGACGATTACATTGACATATTTGTCGTTTGCTTTGCATATTTCAACGCTGGTGTTCATTCTTTCTCATCAAAAGAATACTATGACAATCCATCACTTTACAACAACAACAAGTCATCACTAGCCACCATGACGACTACGATCAACAGTAGCATTACTAGTGGAAATGATTCACTGAGAGTGCAACGTGTAGGAACAGGAGCAGGAGATATTAATCCCCCTCTTCGTACTGCTATTGCGTTGAAATATTTTGATCGAGGAGTTGCTTGGCGAATATCTGAGTACCTTCCTCGACCAGTAACGCGAAGCTTGCAGATTCTTACCAATAAAATAAACGACAACATCTACAGCGGGAATTTTGAACCAACCGTTGCAATTATCACATTTCCTGTACACAGCAAAATAGATAAAAAGTTTACAAAAGATGTTAAACAGTTTAAACGCTTGATGTATCACACCATGAATCTTCAACAGGATATAAGTTATGTTTACAAAATCAGAACAAAATATTCTCATAACCTCGATGCGAAAACCAAACTAAACTCGACAGGATTAGAATACTATCGCACAAACAATATTCCTATACAGTCATATAAATACCCAGTCACATTGACATTCTACATGCAAGCAGTTCTGTAGCTCTGACAGCAAAAGACAAAAGAAAACCAGAAACATGAATACAGCGATGTGGATGTCTTCAGAAAAATTATTACAACAACTAGATATACAACAGCTTGGATCGTATATTTGTGTCACTGCTTCCAAAAGCTACGGAAAAGATCCTTTTGACATTACAAGAAATAAAGCAATCCTACCTTCTTCGCAAGATCCAAGTGAACAATTCTATATTTCCATCGAATCAATTTCCCTCCGAGTCCGTAACCTTCAGCAAAGTAGAGCGAGGAAAGTCAGCAGCATAGTCTTCACGATTAAAGATGTCTGCAAAACAAAGACATTGAATTACTTGCATTCTGAGATGAATGTGTGGTCATCAGAAAGCCTTATAGCTGAATATAATTTGCAAACAACAAGCTCTTTGGATAAACGATTCAACAACGATGACGAAAGTATCTACTTTTTGTCATCTCTATCTGAACCTTTGTTCATTCCTTTGAAGGACAACCTCAGTGATTTTCATAGAAAAACATTATATTTAAACTGTTATGCAAGATATCTCGTCAGAAATGAAGAGACTAATTATGCTATAGGTTTTACTTACGAAAATATAAATAATCACATTTCATTAGACAATTGTATAATTAACATTTGTAATCATTCATATTTAAGAGAATTTTCGACCATATTTGCTCGCTGAAAAGACTATAGCTATAGTAGCTAGCTAGGCACGTGCAACTGTGCGAAATGGCTTTTTATGGTGACAGTGATTTCTTTTACATTTCTGGTACAGTGGATTGTTCGAAAACCTTGAGTGGCTTTAACTTCTCGCACAAGTTTGATTTTATGAATAGAAATAGTGCTAACATAGCTAGAGAGGAATTACAATCACCACTGTCGGAGAATTGGGAAATCGGACTCACAAAAGTCGAATACAAGTATGCTAGCAATAAAGTGGTTAGTTTACCGACGCCATCTCTTGCTTTAGCAAATGGAACTTATCATTTATACGATATGGAGTTCATGCTTGGTCCTCTGTTGTTCTTCCCTGTTGGAATGTCGTTTGATGAACTTGCAACAGACTTCATTACAAAATTGTACAATATAAGTGATCCTGGCTTGCGCTCCTATATCTCCGATAACTACACTTTCAACTGTAGTATGTATAAAGAACTACTCGAAGAAATTGTCGTGAATGGAGAGGAGCACTATGAAAAGTTTTACTTCAGAAGCATGGATTCCCTACTCTACCAGGTGATGAAGACCTTGTAAGAAGTCCCATAATTAGGGGGAATATTTTAGATCGAGCATGGACATTGTTTCAATCTGAATTTAGGAACAATTACATTTCTCTGACTTTTTTGGAATTCTTAGATCTATGTGAACCACGAGTGGGACGACTCTTGACTGAAGATCAAATTAAACATTGTGATCATTACTTACAGAAAAATCTGGTCGGTGGATTTAAACTAAAAGATTATATGTTCGGGAAAAGAAGCTGGAATTCTGTTCAAAATCTACCAAAATTCAATCTGACAACACGCTCTGAAGATGACGATGATGCTGCTAGTGGTGGCACGTCGTCGAACAGCAGCAGTAAATATCCATGTATTGAAATCAAATGTCCCCTTTCCACTGTATACATTGCATGTGGAGAAGCTATAAAAAACATAATGGGATTCGAAAGCCTCAATCGCACTCAGAAACTATTCCGATATAGCAACGATAGTGTTGGTACTAAAACCAAAATTGGCCTTGTTCGAGATCGTCTGCATATCATTTATGATAGCTTTAAAAATTACTGGACTGCACCGTGTACTGCTTTGTTTTTTAAAGATCAACTCGAGGATCCATACATTGCACCGAAATGGAGTCCGGAGGAAAATCCAGAAAAAACACACACATCAGCATCATTGCAATGGCTATGGTGTCTTCCTCACCTTTCAAAGTACAATGTTGATTATACAGAGTACAAAGACTTCTTATTGTCACGAGATGCTACATATGAAACAATCAATGTATACTCTGACAATCTAATTAACAATACAAATTCTGGGAATATCTACATATATTCCAATGTTTGTGCTTCAACATATCACATCGGCAATTATCTTTCGCCATATTTAGCAAACATTCCGGCTCCAACTTTTGGATTTGCCATTCCTAATCTTGATCTAACAAAAGGAGAAACACTGGAAAATCTCTCTCTCACGCATGAAATAGAGAATACTATTTACATCCCTGTGAAGAAGAACATCAATTTGGAAGATATGATGGTAGATGTGCTAAATAACTATGGCGATAAGATTAACGCTGGAGTTCTTTTTCTTTATTTCATCATACGTCGCAGTACAAAGACATGGTAGTTTCTGGTCTCATCTGAATGCTTCAGTAGCATAGGCAGTTTTATTCAAACAGTTTATTGACATATATATATACGATTCGATTATATTGTGAATGTTCATTTAGATTTAGATTTATATTTATATATGAATATTAATATACAGGTAGCTATAAATACAAAGATAAATATTCATCAGCTATACATGTAGCATCTATTTTTCTATCAGATCGTATAACACAGAACGACGAACGCACAGATGTGGAGTGTTCAAGTATAACACGCATCGCCATAGCTATATATATATATATATATATATATATATATATAATACATCATGAATGATCTTTATCAAGAGTTCACTCCGTTTTATAACTTTATGGCTCCATATGCTCACCAGCTTAAAAACAGTACACTGCCGTCAATCGGAAAAAAGCATCGACATCACTCAAGAGGACACAAGAAACCCAAGCGTCTTGTAAAAGGAAGAGGGACTGCGAGACTAGGAACCTCCTTAAAGACACTGTTCAAAGGTGCCATGTCGCTTGCTGGCAAAACTGGTAAAAATTTAATGAAAAAGGTCAAGAGAAGAACAGTGCGTGGCTTAAAGAAGTCTATTTCTAAAAGCATTAGAAGAGGAAAAGCAGCCAGTCTGAAAAGAATTCAAAACGAATTTAAAAATGTAGCAAGAAAAACGACTGCTGCAATGAGAAAACCTATGTCGGTATCTTTGGACAAAAAAATGCCTAAAAAGGTCCTTCGAACTGCACCGATCTTCAGTTCAGGATCATCATTTTTATCACCTACATCATCGTTGTCAATTTCTCGTTGTCGTGCTCGACAACAACACATTGCAAAAAAGAAGAAGAAGCGTCATCGTCATAGTGTTGGCAGTCATCAAAGAAGTGTCACAATTAGCAGTAAAAGACGAAGGAGAAGGGCATTTGTACGTAAAGCCGTAGGTACGCTTTCTCAACCAGGAGTCACAGCTCAGCCTGGTATTTGGTATTAATAGCAAAAAGAATTGTTCGCACTTCATTGTAATTTTACAATTTACAAAATCATCATCATTATCATCACCAATTTGGCTTATCACCATGACACGTCGTCTTGCCAACATCATCTGCAAAGTAGATGGAAACAGGAAACGTGCAAAGAAACGAGAAACTACACTGAAACATGTTGATATCGATAAATGTAAAAAGCCTAAATTAACTGGTAAAGGAGCTGCTGAAACCTCTGCTATTCTATCAAGTCAAGGACGTGTTGATGCAATAGGTCAACAGAATCTTTTTGGAAATGCACGCCTTCCTGAATTTCTCGAACAAGGAAGACGCCATCTTGGACAAGGAGAAGCCGGATCAGAAAGATTTCTTTTCAATCCGACAAGAAACATTCAACATTTTATTACAAATATGTGCAAATATGAGGTAAGACCTCAAAATTCAATTGCACCCATGACTGATCAAAATATTACCGTTACCATTAACCAACAACCAGGAACATTCATCGATCCAAGTGACCTGGTAGTTGAAATGAAATGTAAAATGTTTCACGATGGTGCACCATGGACAGCTGACGCGCCAGATTTGAAATATCAAAAGCGCATATCAGTTATCAACAATGCTGCTGCTAGTCTGTTCAAAAACATATCCCTGAGAATAAACGGACAAGAGATATCAACTTCTGGTGAAATGTACGCCATAAAAGATTATTTTCAAACGACCTTTTTAACATCTCAACAAGTTTATAACAATGGCGATTTGATCAGAAAAGGCTTTTTCAAAGAAACTCCTGGTGGCTTTCACCAAACTGTATGTGTTGAGCCACAGGGTGGAGGTGCCCTAGAATGTGCCAAAAACCCTGCAAGGGCAAAAATGTGTGATCAGTTCTACAAAGGAAAGGAGTGCTTCCTGTCTTTTCAACCTATTCTACCGCTTACTCAGCAAATTAGAGTTGCCAATCAGACTAACAAGTATGAATTGACTTTTGAAAGATCGGATCCTGCTTTTTACTTACTTGGTAAAAATGATGCCACTGTTACAGATGTAGAGACTGTTATTCAAAAATGTGACATCAGAATAACAGATTTCAAGATCAAAGTCACCTCTCTTGAAATATCAAAGGAAAACATGGCAAAATATGTTCAAACATATACGGAAGATAATCCAGACACTTATTTGTTCACTCACCATGCAATGATGAATTTTTCAATTCAACAAAATGCTAGTTTATTTGAACAAGAAATCTCTGGAGATAAAATTCCAGACAAGATAGCAATGACCCTGATAAACAAAAATGCCAAATTGGGTGTATTTGGTCTAAACCCATTTGAATTTTATAAGCTACCAAAAGATAGTGATTTTCAATTTTTCATCAACAAGTCATCTATTCATACATCTTATCTGAAAAATGATAGAGAGGCATATGATCGTCAAAGAAAAACTCTGTCACAAGATCTCAGAGATCCCTTGATAACATATGAAGATTTTTTGTTCAATGCATCTGCAGATGGTGCAAATTCTGGATATACTGCCTACTGTGACACCCTAACTTTCACAACTCGAAACAGAGACGGATCAATCAATGAAGACCAGAGAAGTGGTGGTCTACAAATGTACATACAGCTTGCTCCAAATAAACAAATAGATCAAAACCTTGAATTCTGCATTCATAAATTTGATACAAGACAATTCTCCATCAGTCCAACTGGTCAAATTGCAAAAGACTTCATTTAAAAAAAGAGACAAGAAATCAGAATCAAAATCAAATACTTTTTTTCACATATCAGTTTCAATAGACTAATTGTTTACTGATTTATTAGAAATATCTATATATATATATTGTAGTGAACAATTACTGGATAGGACAACAAATTTAATTAGGAAAGTCTCGACATCAAGTGTTTTTATTTTTTGCATGCTCTCATGTTGCAACTCTGTTATACTATAGTAATAGTAGCATGGATAATTTAGAAATTGCTGACGTAATACAAACTGATGAAAATTATCTATCCAAAATCTACGCTGGGTGTGTAACAAAAGATGATGTTCAAAAGATTCTACGCAATATTGAGTATTTTCGACAATTCTTAATTACAATGCTGTTGCAGAGAAACATTACATCCTTTCCTATTGGTTTTATCCTAAACACTGGAACTCATGCAAAAGGAGGAAAACATTGGCAGGGAATTTACTTTGATCACCAACACAGAAGTTATTTCTTTGATTCCTATGGACATCGACCATCAAAAATATTCAAAAAATTTATTGATTGCATGCTGACTTTTTCATACCTACTGGACTTATTTCCAAGGAAGTCAATGGATGAAGTTTTATCTCAAGAAATATTTACCAAACAAAACATTGAACGTGCTCACCAAATAAAAACACTTCATGACAACTGTACAACCTTGTTGTATTTTCCTTATCAAGTTCAATCAGATATCAGTAATGTTTGTGGTGAATATTCTATATTGTTTTTATACTACATTTGCAGAACACGAAACCCAGAGTTTAATGCATTTAGTTTTTGGATACAGAACTTTTTTCTTTCATCTGATCAATCAAAACATAAGAAATATAACAAATATTATTTACTCAATGATAGATATGTTGCTAAGCTTTTCTATTATATGTTTGGTTATAAAGATTCTAACATATTCGCATAATAGAAAATCATATTTTTTGTATATACATAACATAACACTGATTGTAATTAAATATCATTATATAGATTTTTCAAAAATAGCTTTAATAAAATATTGTCATAAATAGACTGTTCATAGTCCATAGCATAGTTAATACTACTGTTTGCTTTGAATTGCAGTCATTTTTCTGTGTTTTTTTTTTCTATTATCTGCTTCTTCATTAAATTATTCTGATATTCTGATACTGCATATACCAAGGGAAGATGATGATGAAATTCTGAAAAAGATAGCAAATTCACTGAATATACATGTTTATTAATAACCAAAGTAAAAGCTCAATAAATAGTAAATCATAAAACATCTACAACAAAGCATACTACTACACATACATACACACACATAAACCTATATATATATATATATATATTATATATATATAATATGATACTAAAAAGAAACAGAGACAAAAAAGCAAGATTTGGCACATCAAGCCCTTTCGACCTATATTCTCATTAGAGTGCAACAAATCTGTTTTTTTTTTGCCTCTGTCTTTTTTTTCAATATCATATTATATTATTTCAAAATTATCAGATATATATAATATAATAATGATATATAGATATACTCACACACAATTCCCAAATCTTCTATAATCCTACAGCACATCTACTAGGCATTATGTTTTTTTTTTCTTTTGTCCAGCAGTGGTCAGCCATGGAGCTACAAAAATTGAAAAGAAACAAATCTTACCTTCTCTAAATAACTTCAGTTTGAAATAAAAAGCAACAAGTCAGGAATAGACAATAAGAATTAACAAAGAACTCATCATACCTTCTGTTTGCACTCCAACTTCTTTTGAGGATACACTAATGTATCTTTCATTAAAATTCTGTTTGTCTTGATTGATTATAAATATCAAATTTGACTGAATCTGACCAAGGGAATGAAATGCTTGATAATTTCTCTCAAATGTACTGTCTGCTTCAGTTGGTGAATTTTGAAGATTTTCTTTCAAATCTTTTTCTAAATATTGAACTATGATATCACCTTGTTTTCTTTGCTTTTTCTTATTATTTTTGCTAGTGTCAACAACAACATCATCATCATTATTATTACTATTATCATCATTATCATCATCATCATCATCATCATCATCATCATCATCACTTGAATTCTTATTTCTCTCCAAATGAATTCTTTCAACATGGGACTCTTTTCTTAAGTCAAACAATGTTTTTCCATAGTCATAGCCACAAAATGTTGCAACTTTTCCTGGAGTATAACCTTCAGCTATATCATCTAATTGAGGATATTTGGCATGTGAAGTTGCCAATAAAGGATATGATAGCACATCTCTAATACAGGCTTTTTTGGTTGGATTGCAACCAACTTTTGCAAGACTTGGGAAATTATCCCAAACACTTTTACTTAATATAGCATCATCCTCATCCTTATCATCATAAATGCATATACTTTCACTCACCAAGTCTTGCAATGCTCTTTTTCTTGAAACATACCTTTGCCTTACTTCTCTTGCTCTTTGCATTGCTGACAAATCAGTAGCAGCATCAACAGCAGCTGTAGCATCAGCACCAGCAACAGCTGCACTGTCAGTAAGTGTAGATTTTGGCACTGTGATGGATTTACTGCTTGCTGAAGAGAAATAACTGGCAGGAAAATCAATACAAAGTTCAGTATTGTTAAAGTTCTCTTGCTTCTCCTTAAACAACCTACTTCTCATTGTATCTAAGAATTGACTCAGATGTCTGGATGCCTGCTCTAGTCTATACTGACTTATGTTGATTTTATCTCTCACAGCACCATCCATACTACAAACATCTTCATTGATTTCTTGAAATTTAATCAGATCTTGGCTCAAAATATCAACCTTGCAGAGCAAATTACTGCACATTTCCATGGCATTAGCATTTAGCATTTCAGGAACAGTTAGTTTATTACAGCTTTTAACCCTGAATTCTGTCATAAGTTGCTTAAGTTCCTCAAGATCTTTCTTTGCTTCTGTCATATAAGCATTAGATATTAACAACTCTTGACTAACTTTGGAAAAAAATACTGGCACATTTCCATTCATATCATCCTTATATGCTTTCAGATTTTGATTTAGTTCTAAGAAAAGCTTTTCAATATGTTCGTAAATAGAACAGGCTTGAATAGTAAAAATCTCCTTGCAGGCCA
The DNA here is from genome assembly GCA_014526335.1 of Chrysaora quinquecirrha. Classification (NCBI taxonomy): domain Eukaryota; kingdom Metazoa; phylum Cnidaria; class Scyphozoa; order Semaeostomeae; family Pelagiidae; genus Chrysaora; species Chrysaora quinquecirrha. The sequence continues at coordinate 73,250 of JACTAT010000050.1, forward strand.
AAACAGTTTTATAGCTCTTTCTCATAAGCTTATATTGCTGTTGAGATTCTTTTGCTAGTTTTTCAGATCGTTCGGATTTTTCCTTATACCTCTTACAGGTCACTGCTAGTTCTCTGTTCTTATATAAAAGCTTTAACAATTGTAAATCTTTCAAGGAAATCACAGTCAATTTTCTACACACTGGACAAACTATGAAAGACGGCGTGAAACTTTTAGTACGATCCAAATCTTCTTCCTCCAAAAATGTTGTCACGTTCAATAAACTGTTATGACAATCAATGCAAACAAAATGTCTACAGTTGGCCAGAACAAGAAGGTCTTTTCCCTCATCTCTACATTCATTTACAGACATAAAACATACTGGACAGCCTTCGCTTTCCGCCAAAAGAGGTATGACACTAAAAGATTCAGGGCAACTTACTTGTGAGGCTTTAAACACGTGTTCCATTTTGAAAGAAACCGATGTTGCTGCAGCCTCTCGAAGACCAGCATCATTACTATCACCTTCTGATCTTTCACTCCCATTCAGTAGTACAGTAGTTGCATCGCTGTTCAAATCACCATCATGATCCTCGTCATCAGAAATGTTAAGGACATCAGTATCGATGTAGCCATCAATAGCATCATCACGCCGTCTTGTCTGTGCTGCCATTTTAGTTGTTGTCTTGTCGTCGTTACTTTGACGACCGACTGCTTAACTTCTCTCCTCGGACTTTTATTTATACAAACATGAAGGGCACAGGGGAACAACAAGCACAGCAGGTATCTTCTCTTTCCAGGACCTAATGAGATTATTTGACATGTTGAGACATTTCTTTAAATAGTAAAATTCATAAGCTTTTGCTTGTGAAATCGCGTTTCATAACGTGGAATTTACATTTCTCTTATTCCTAACCTGAGTAAATAGGATTAGTGTCCTTCATGTTGAATGACAAAAAAAGTATGGTGGTGTACATATGTCAATAATCTTCAATCCTCTAAAAATAACCCTTCTTCAAAGCATTTGCAATACTTAGTTCAAAGTTCAGAGTGTCATTAAAGAAATTGGGGGGAGGTTAGAAATTT